>CAUYPK010153343.1:0-10830 GCA_963574355.1 Loris lydekkerianus | reverse complement strand
AGGGTGATTGTTGGGATTACACCTGTGGTGCATCTTACAAGGGTATATGTGAATCTTAGTAATTGTAGAATGTAAATGTCTTAACACAATAACTAAGAAAATGCCAGGAAGGCTATGTTAACCAGTGTGATGAAAATGTGTTGAACGGTCTAAAAAAGCATTTTATGGTGTCCCATGGTCACATTAACTTACACAGCTATGATTTAATAATAAAAAAAGAAAAATAATATCTTATATTCCATTGACAAAGATTCTTTATTCTGTAAATTTTGTAAAAGATAATTCAAATTAATACCTAATTCTAGTCTCTCTCAGGGATTGGAAACTTCAGCCAACTGATGGAAAGTCAGGAAAGTTTATTCACTTTTACTCTTCCATATAGTTTTTATTTCTACTACATTAAAGTTTTAGTAGCTCAGCTGAACATTTAGATCTTTCTTTCATACACAGAGGTAATTTTAATTGCTAAACCAGCACCACAACATCTCTTTATGTATATCATTTTTGTATTTAAATCTAATTATCAAGTCTAATGTATTTAATTGTAATTATATGATCATTCCAAAGCAGATCCTATAGCCCTATAGGACTTTATTTCTGACTCTTTTTTTTGTTTGTTTGTTTATTTGTTCCTCCTATGCCACATTTAGTATTTAGCATAACTGGCATCTTGACTGCACCTCTACTTCCCCTATTTCAGAAGGGTTCTGTTGACAATATATATTATAAAATTTTCAGAATATTGGAAGAAGCCTAAAACTCCTTAATTAAAGTGAGTTTGGAGTTAATGTAATAATAGAAAAAATGGGTTTATTTCAAGGCTGCAAATAATTATAGACTCTTAACGTGAGTGCTCATATCATTAGAAAGCCTCAGAAAACACCTTAGAATGTATGAAAGGAGCAACTTGAGGTGATATTAAGACAGTATGTAGGTAAGGACACACTCAAGGAAGTGTTCAGATCGATGACATGAGATTCTGCTTAGTTTGTACCATCTCCTCTCTGATTAACCACATTATTTACCAATAAAACTTAGGATATCCATTTGGTTTCTTGACTAGCCAATAGGAATATACATCTGTATGGCTATTTCATTTCTGCTATAAATTATTCAACTGGATTTCTAAGATAGATTCTTCGTTATTAGGTTTGAGCAATACGAGCTAGTTTCCCCAGGACATGGCCCTAATACCCTCTCCTCTCTGCCCCAAAATAGCTCTGAAAAAAATTAGTTGGCAAAGGTCTGAGGTTTATAGAACGAACATTGTGGAAGCCCAAACTCTGAAATAGATAAAAATGCAACCTTAAGGAATTGTTCTTTAAGGTATTACTCAATAATGGAAATATGGCTATGGTACTTTAGAAGTAGAATCACCATTATAATCTCCTTGACTATGTTTTCAAATAACTTTTGATTAACTTAACTAATTAGGAATCTCAGAAGCTGAGTATCAAAAGGGGCCTTAGAAGTTATGTAGCTCATAATTCCATACTTTGAGTCTCCTCTAAATCTTTCTGCCACATGGCTATTTAACCTAATTTTTAAATGATAATAATTCAAAACTAGAAAAGACAGAAAAAATGGAAGACAAAAAAGGAACCGAAGAACAAGAGCAATGAATGGACAGCAGTTATAAATATTGTAGCTATTAATCCAACTATATAAATAATCACCTTTAATATGAATCATCTAAATACATTAATTAAGAAACAGAGACTGAGAGCCAGTTAAATAAAACAAGACCAACCTGTATACTGTCTATGAGAAAAGCACTTTAAATATAAAAATTAAAAAGTGAAAAAATATGCCATATTACTGCTAATCAAGAGAAAGCTAGATAGGATATTAAATTTCTGAAAAGAGATTTTAGTTAGATCAAGGAAACTTATCAGGAATAAAGAGAGACATTTCACAGTGATAAAGTCAATTATCCACAAATAGCAATCTTTAATGTATCCCTAACAACATGGCAACAAACTGTATGAAGCAAAAATAGAACTACAGTAAGAAATGGATGAATCAACTATTAGAGTTGGATACTTTGACATCTCTCTGTAAGTAGTTGACAGATACAACAGTTATAAAATCAGCAATGACTCAGTTGAACTGAACATGAACATCAGTCAACTGAATCTAATTGACATATATGGAATATTTCATCCAACAGCATAAGTCATGTTCTGCTCAAGCTAAACTAAAATTTGCCAAGCTATACCATATTGTAGGCCATAAAAACACAGCTTAACAAATTTTAAAAATAAAAATCAAAGTATGCTTTCCAACCATGAATGAATTAAACTAGAATTTAATAACAGAAATGTAGCTGGTCAACTCTAAAACATTTGAAGATTAACCAACACACTTCTGAATAATTCATGGGTCAAAGAATAAATCTCAACAGAAATTTAAGAATAATTTTAACTAAATTAAAGTGAAAATACAGGGCAGTCATGGTGGCTTATTCTTGTAATCCTAGCACACTGGGAGGCTGAGGTCAAAGGATTGTTTGAGCTCAGGAGTCTGAGACCAGCCTGAGAAACAGCAAGACTCCATCTCTACTAAAAATAGAAAGATTAGCCAGGTGTGGTGGTGGACACATGTAGTGTGTACATGTAGTACTCTGGAGTCTGAAGCAGAAGGATCGAATGAGCCTAGGAGTTTAGATTGCAGTGAGCAATGATGACACAACTGCTCTCCAGCTGGTATGACAGAGCAATACTCTTGTACCAAAAAAAAAAAAGAAAAAAAATTATCAAATATGTGGGATTGAATGATACTTGTGTTTCTAGAGAAAAATGTATAGCATTAAAAGCATGTATTAGAAAAGAACAGTAATCTAAGACCAATAATCTAAATTTTCACCTTAGGAAACGAGACAAGAAAGAGCAAATTAAATACAAAGCATTGACAACATCAAATGCTGACAAAGATATAAATTAAGAGGAACTTCCATTCTTTAATGCTGGGAATGCAAAATGGTACAGTTGCTTTGAAAAACAGTTTAGTAGTAGCTTATGAAACTGGTCATAATATCACCATATAATCCAGTGATGTTTCTACTTTGTAGTTACTCAAACAAGTTGAAAACTTATTTTCACGCAAAAGCCTGCACACAAATGTTTATATCAGCTTCATTAATAATTACCGAAACTTCAAAGTAACCAAAATGTTATGCAATGAGTGAATATATAAACAAACTGTGGTATATCCATAGAATGATATATTATTCAGTGATATAAATGGAAAACATGAAAATGAGTTATGAAAACATGAAATATTTGAGGAACTTTAAACATATAGTTCTTAGTGAAAAAAGAGCAGTCTGAAAAGATTGCATCCTGTATAGTTCCAACTATATGTCATTCTAGAAAATGCTAAGCTACAGAGATAGTATAAAAGATAAACTATTTCCAGGTGTATGAGAGAGAAAGAAAAGATGAATAAGTGGAGTGTAGGAAATTTGGGTGACAGTAAAACTATTCAGTATGATATCACAATGCTAGATACATGACATTATACGCTTATCAAACAAAAGAACTGTGCAACACAAAGAATAAAACCTAATGTAAATTATGGACTCCAGTTAACAGAATGCAAGATGTTAATAATAGGGGAAACTGTAGGTGGCAGGGGAGATGTGGTATATGAGAACAGTCTATGTTTACTGGAAAACTTTTTTATAAACAGAAAACTTCTTATTCTTCCTACTAAAGTATCTCAAGAATGGGAAAAAATTCCCAACTCACTCAATACTATTATAAAATCAATAGATAATCACCCACACTTTCATATGGAAGATATAACACAATTATGGCCCAGAAAGAAGGAGAGAAGAGGAGGGTGAGGTGAGGGGAGGGTTGAATGGGTGGAGGGTGGATAATCGGTGGGACCTCACATACTGTGCATATTGCAAAGGTACATGTCAAATATGTTAATAGTAGCGTATTAATGTCTAAGCACAACAATTTAGTAAGTGAGGTGAACACTATGTCAACCAGTTTGATGTAAACATTCCAAACTGTATATAAAACCAACACATTGTACCCTACAAATGCAGTAGTGTACTCAGTTATGATATCATAAAAAAGTAAAAACTTTCCAAATTGATAAAATAATAGCTGGACTAACCAAAAACAAAGGATGTCCAAATAGACAAAATCAGCAATAAAAAAGGAAACATTACAACTAATACAACAGAAGTACAAGAGACTATTATGAACAACTATGAACCAACAAACTAAAAAAACTAGAAGTTTTCAAATATATTCTTAAAAACATATAAATTACCAATATTAAATCAGGAAGAACTACAAAACCTGAACATACCAAAAACAAAGAGAGGGATTGAATTAATAATAAAAAGTCTCCCAGGAAAGAAAAGCCTAGGACCAGATGTACTTACAGGTAAATGCTACCAAACATGCAAAGAAGAACTAATACCAATTACTAATACTAATTTATGAAACCATTCTAAAAAATAAAAAAGGAGTAAATTCTCTCTAATTTATTATACAAAGTCAGTATCACTCTGACACCAAACCCAGAGGAGGACACAAGAGAAGGAGAACTACAGGCCAATATCCTGAGACTGTAAGCACAAAAATTCTTAACAAACTATTAGAAAACCAAATGCGACAGCAAATCAAAAAGATAATACACCATGACCAAGTAGAATTTGTACCAGGGAAACAAGGTCAAACATATGCAAATCAATAAACATGGTATATTGCATTAACAGAATAAAGGCAAAAACCTTATATTTATCTCAGTAAATGTAAAAAAAAATAATTTGATAAAATTCAACATCCCTTCATAATAAACATCTTCAACAGACTTAACAGAAAAAGAACATACCTCAAAATGATAAATGTCATTAGTGGCATCATCATTATTATTATCATTATCTATTCTTATTAATTATTGTTAATTATATTACATTATTAATTTATTATACATTATATTAATATAATATAATAATCTAATTATATTGATTATATTATTAATTGTTATATTTATAATTATTGATAATAATAATTATTATTATATAATAATAAATGCTACATATGACAAATTTATAGCTAACATCATATAAAATGGGGAAATTTTATGTCCACTGTCACCACTCATATTTAGCATAGTACTGGAACTGCTAGCTGGAGCAAATAAACAAGAGAAAAAAAATAAAAATCATCCACATCCAAGTCATAAATAAGAAAGTTAACCCATTTTCTTTGCTGATGATAAGACCATACATATAGGAAAAAACAAAACATAATGACTTCACCAAAAAAAATCATATTTGATAAATGAATTCAGTAAGTTGCAGTGTGCAAAATTAGTAGTATTTCTCATACACCAATAATAATCTAGACAAGAAATAAATTGAGAAGGCAATTACATTTATAATAGCCCCAAAAAGTAAACTTAGAAATAAACTTAATGAAAGAGGTGAAAGATCTCTTTGATCTCACTACAAAAACACTGTTTAAAGAAATTGAAGATGACAAAAACTAATAACTATTCCGTGTTCTTGAATCTGGAGAATCAATATCATTAAAATGACCATATTGCCCAAAGCAATCTACAATAAATATATAATTTCTATCAAATATAATTTCTATCAAAGTGCCAATGTCATTCTTTGCAGAATTAAAAAAAAAAATGCTAAAAATATATTTGGAACCACAAAATATCCTAAATAGGCAAAATAATACTGAGAAAAACAACCAAGTGGAGGGTATCACATTACCTAACTTTAAAATATAGTACAAAGCTATTATAAACAATAGCAGACCAACTAGAAATAGAAAAGTAAAAACTCTAGTAACCTCAATCAGAAATAATAAAGTTGAAATAATAACAGATGACACAGAGATACAAGAGATTATCTCTGAATACCACCAGAAACTCTTTGCCCAGAAATTTGAGTGTGAACAAAATGGATAGATATTTGTAATCACACCCTGTCCTTAGTCTTACCCAGGAATAAATAGATCTCCTGAACAGACCAATTTCAAGCACCAAGATCAAAGAAACAATAAAAAAATCTCCCAACAAAAAAATGTCCTGGTCCAGATGGCTTCACACCAGAATTCTATCAAACCTTCAAAAAATATCTATCAAAAAATAAGATTTTTTTCCATACTGCAGAAATTACTCCAAAAAATTGAGGAGGAAGAAATCTTCCCCATCACGTTCTACAAAGCAAACATCACCCTCATACCAAAATCAACAAAAGACCAAACTAAAAAGGAGATCTTCAGACCAATTTCACTAATGAATATAGATGCAACGATTCTCAATAAAATCCTAGCTAATAGATTACAGCTTATCATCAAAATAGTCAAACATTATGATCAAGTAGGTTTCATCCCAGAGATACAAGGCTGTTTTAACATATGCAAGTCTATAAATGTTATTCAACTTATCAACAGAAGCAAAAAAATACCATATGATTCTCTGAATAGATGCAGAAAAAGCATTTGATAAAATCCATCACCCTTTTCTAATTAGAATACTAAAGAATATAGGCATAGGTGGCACATTCCTTAAATTAATCAAAGCTATCTATGACCAACCCACAGCTGATATTTTACTGAATGGAGTAAAACTAAAAGCTTTCTCACTTAGAACTGGAACCAGAGAAGTTTGTCCTTTGTTTCCATTACCATTCAACATAGTGATGGAAGTTCTAGCCAATACAATTAGGCAAGACAAAGAAATAAAGGGAGTCCAAATGGGAGCACATGAGGTCAAACTCTCCCTCTTTGTTGACCATATGATATTATGCTTAGAGAATCCCAAAGACTCAACCACAAGACCCCTGGAAGTAATCACTTTGTATAGAACCCGAATAAAACTCATATAGCTAAGGCAGTCTTAGTAATAAAAACAAAGCAAGGGGCATTAGCATACCTGATTTTAAGCTGTACTACAAGGCCATAGTAGTTTAGACAACATGATACTGGCTCAAAAATAGAGACATAGACACTTGGAATCAAATAGAAAACCAGGAAATGCAACAAACATCTTACAACTACCTAATCTTCAATAAACCAAACAAGAATATATGCTGGGGGAAAGACTCTGGTGCTGGGAGAACTGGATAGCCACATGTAAAAGATGAACTGGACCCATACCTTTCTCCACTCACAAAAATTGATTCAAGATGGATAAAGAACATAAATTTAAGGCATGAAATGATAAAAATCCTCAAAGAAAGCATAGGAAAAATGATGGAAGATATTGGCCTGCAGAAAGGCTTTATGAAGAAGACTGCCATGGTAATTACAACAACAAAAATAAACAAATGGGACTTAATTAAACTGAAAAGCTTCTGTACAGCTAAGGAGACAATAAACAAAGCAAATGGACAACCCACACAATGGGAAGGGATATTTGCATGTTTTGAATCAGACAAAAGCTTGATAACTAGGATCTAGAGAGAACTCAAATTAATCCACATGATAAAACTGAACAATCCAATATATCAATAGGCCAGAGAGATGAACAGAACCTTCTCTATAGAAGACAGATGAATGGCTAACAAACATTTGAAAAAATGCTCATCATCTCTAATTATCAGAGAAATGCAAATCTAAACCACCCTGATATATCATCTAAGCCCATAAAGAATGGCCCACATCACAAAATCCCAAAACTTCCCAGAGGCTGGCCTGCATGTGGAGAGAAAGGATACACTCCTGGTGGGATTGCAAACTAATACAATCTTTTTGAAAGGAAGTATGGAGAAATTCAAAAGAGCTAGACCTGTAATCCCATTACTGGGCATTTACACAGAAGGAAAAAAAATACTTCTATCACAAGGACACTTGCACTAGACTGTTTATCACAGCTCAATTTACAATCACCAAAATGTGGAAACACCCTAAATGCTCCCCAACCCAGGAAAGGATTAACAAGCTGTGGCGTATGTATACCATAGAATATTATTCAGCCATTAAAAACATGGAGACTTTACAGCCCTTGTATTAACCTGGATGGAAGTTGAACACATTATTCTTAGTAAAGCATCACAAGACTGAAGAAGCATAAATCCTATGTATTCAGTTTTGATATGAGGACAATTAATGACAATTAATAACATGGTGGGGGTGAGCGGAGTGAAGAGCAGAGAGAGAGAAGGAGAGTGGTGAGGGAAAGGAAGAATAAGACAGGGAAAGAGGGGGTGTGTGGTCGCAGTGTGCGATACACCTTTGGGGGTCTTTTGTAAGAGAGACTATACCTAACAAACGCAATCCATGTAACCTGGTTTCTTGTACCTCCAATGAATCCCCAACAATTAAAAAAAAAAAAAAATGGGTAAAGGTGGCACATTTCTTAAACTGATTAAGGTAGTCTAGAACAAACCCACAGCTAACATCATACTGAATAGATTAAAATTAGAAGTTTTTCCACTTAGAACAGGAAAACAGGAAACAGACAAGGATGACCCCTATCACCACTATTATTCAACACAGTTCTGGAAGTACTCACCAATACAATCAGACAAGAGAAAGATATAAAGTGAATCTACAAGAGCCTGAGGATGTCAAACTCTCCCTCTTTGCTGATGATATGATCTTATACTTAAAAAAAAAACCATACACTCAACCAAAAAACTCCTGGAAGTCATCAGGAAACACAGTAATGTCACAGGGTATAAAATCAATGTCCACAAATCAGTAGCCTTTGTATACACAATAACAGCCAAGTTGAAAACCAAATGAAGGATTCAATTCCCTTCACAGTAGCTTCGAAGAAAATAAAATACTAAGAAATATACCTGACAAAAGAGGTGAAATATTTTTTCAAAGAGAATTATGAAAAGAAAATGCAGAGGGGAGAGGCAAGATGGCAGACTGAAGCCAGCTTTCCACAGAGGCTCCCATCCTGAAGGAGGGTTAAGGGATGAAAATTTAGAAAGTAACCTGATGGATTTGAGCAGCATCAAGAGAGAAAGTTGAAGAATGCACATCAACCCCCCGCTGAGGAGAGCTGCGACCACAAGGATGCAAACAAAAGGTACAAAACCCATCATCGAGCAACGGGAATGCCTCCTCCCCCATCAGATCGGATTAAGAGCCCCACAAACAAACTGGCAGAAATCAAAGGCCCTCCCACTACACACCATGGGATAGATCTACTGAAATCTGGACCTACCTCCCCTACTAGGGTGCCAGGGCGTTCTCCTAACAGGCATAAAACTCTATAAAACTGTAGATAACCTTGGCCTGCAACTCTGAACTCCCAGCCCCACTTGGGCAGAAATATAACCAGGCAGAAAGCTGAACGGAACTGAGTGCTCTCGCTGCCAGTGACTCCCAGCTCCTGGCGCTCCCCCAGTCCTCTCACTCTGGGATCTGGAGGCCTGAGCCGCCGGCAGGGCGGCAGAACAGAAAGCTGAACGGAACTGAGTGCGCTGGCTGCCAGTGACTCCCAGCTCTTGGTGATCCCCCTTCCCCCCACTCTGGGATCTGGAGGCCTGAGCACTGGCGGGGCAGCTGGGAAGAAAGCTGAACAGAACTGAGTGTGCTCGCTGCCAGTGATTCCCAGCTCCTGGTGCTCCCCCACTCCCGTCACTCTGGGACCTGCAGGCCTGAGTGCCTGTGGGGCGGCTGGGCAGAAACAGGAACAAAACTGAGTGTGCTCGCTGCCAGTGACTTCCAGCTCCTGGCGCCCCTCTCCTCTCCCCACTCTGGGATCTGGAGGCCTGAGCAATGGTGGGGCAGCAGGACAAAAAGCTGAGCAGAACTGAGTTTGCTCGCTGCTTGCCGCTCAGGGCTCCTGGCGGTCTCCAACCCCCGTCCTAACTCTGAGAACTGAAGGCCTGAGCAGCAGCGAGACAGCCGGTGAGAAATCAGAGCAGAACTGAGACCCACATCAGAGCAACAACTCCCTGAGGCGGCTGAGGCCACACCCCCTGTCTCCCTGGGCAATCAGAGGAGACCATCCCTGAGTAAAGGATTTACCTGAAGCATCTCACTGACCCGGGAAGCCTCCAGGGCAGGGCAACTCGGAGAACAGAGACTTCTACCCAGAGTAAGTGGTTTACTAGGGGCAAAGAGAAGCCAGCTAAAAATAAGACAGATCCAACTAGCCCCACCACACCAGACAGGACCCCAGTCTCTCAAGCCACAATGCTGTACAGCCCCTCAACAAAGCCCCAAGAGAAAAATTAAAGGGAGTAAAATAACCATGGGGCAGAATCAGCAGAAAAACTCTGGTAACATGAATCACCAGAACAGATCAACCCCCCCAAGGAAAGATACGGCGGATGTAATTGAAGATCCCATTCATAAACAACTGGCTGACATGCCAGAAATTGAATTCAGGATTTGGATTGCAGACAAGATTAATAAAATGGAATTAGGAATCCGAGGAGAAATTCAAAAGTTGTCTCAAGAATTTAATGAATTTAAAGACAAAACCACCAAAGACTTAAACACACTGAAGCAAGAATTCGCAGCACTCAAAGACATGAAAAGTACAGTAGAATCCCTCAGCAAATGAATGGGCCAAGAAGAAAAAAGGACTTTGGAAATTGAAGATAAAGCCTTTGAATGCTCCCAATTCCTCAAAGAAGAAGAGAAATGGAGAACAAAAACAGATCATTCTCTCAGAGAGCTCTGGAATAAGTCGAAGAAGACTAATATACGGATAATAGGAGTTCCAGAAAATGTTGAAGTGGCCTTGATGGGCACAGAGGCCCTTCTGCATGAAATTATGAAAGAAAATTTTCCAGATATGCCTAGGGATCCTGAAATTCAGATAGCAGACAGCTTCAGAACCCCAGCACGATTCAACCCCAATAAGTCATCCCCCAGG
>CAUYPK010153342.1:0-35053 GCA_963574355.1 Loris lydekkerianus | reverse complement strand
GTGAGCTGTGAAAGCAGCCACAGCAATCCAAAGGCAACATAGTGAAACTATATATAAAAATAAATAAATACATAAATTTGTCCCCCCCCGTCCCCCCCCCCCCCCGCTATCCTTAAGAAAGAAAGAAAAATGTAGTTAGAGACATAGGGCAGGGTTTGTTTTTTTTTTGGCATGTATATGTAGATAATTTAGATTTAGATGACCAGATGTTCTAGTACTATTCGTTTATCATTTAAAAAAAAACTGTAAAACTGTTAAACTACAAACTGCGTTAACCTGCAACATAAATTTTATATATAGATTTCATGATAAGCTATTTTCCTACGTAAATATCTTCATTTACTTTGTTATTATTTGGCTATGACTTTCACAAGTTATTGGTATTAGGTCTTTTGTTTTAAGAACCCTTAATTTTAACTGTAAAAAAAAAATGAAAATCAGGTTTTTTTAGAGGGACTACAGATGGCTAGGGGAATAAAACCCCTACATTGCCATATTAAAAAATTAATTTCTTGTTTATTGTTAACTTTTATATATATTATTGAATTAGGTTGAGTTTTTTACCTAATGAAAGGAGACTTCTCCATCTTTGACAGTTTATTTTATCTTTATCAGTTAAGAGCTGATTTGGTTAGTAATTAATTTCATAATACTTTTAAAAATTGTTCATAATGTTAAATTGCTAAGTGAAAGTTTCAACTTTTAAAATACTTAAAAGTTGGGGGGAGCGAGATGGCCAGATAGAAACCTCCAGCGATCTTTGCTTTGTACAAACACCAAATTCGCCAACTATCCACACAAGCAAGGACCTTAAATCAGGTGCGCAATCATACTACCTGCTTTTGTTACTATATCAAGAAAAGAGGCCCTGAAGAAGGCAGAAAGACCATCTTGCCTTGCCTGTGCCAACCCTTCTCTCCACCAGGAGCACCATGTCAGCACCCCACGTAAAGAGAATCTCTGTGCTCAGGGAGAATGTGGGACTATGCATTGAAACCCAGGGCCACTCTAGCACAGGGGAACATAGCCCAGGGCAGAATTCTGCCGGTGCCCACAGAGGGAACATTTAGACTAGCCTGGCCAGAGAGAAATCCTTTGCTCTCAAACCCAGGTTCCACCTAGCCCCACCATTGGCTGACAGAAAGAAGCCTAGTATCTGGTCTAAATACATAAGCTAGATGGGCCAAAAAGACTGCAGTCGCTTAGACAGTTCCTGCAACTGTGTTGGCTCAGAACCAGTGGATTTGGGATACACAGGGCCCAGTGAGACGCCAGCAGTGGTGGCCGGGATAGTGCATACCCCTCCCCCACCAACTACAGGCAGTGCAGCTCAAGGACAGTTTTCTTCCACTTGGAGAAAGGAAAGGGAAAAGTTCAAAGGACTTTCTTTTGCCCTTGGTACTAGCTCAGCATAGTAAAATAAAGTACCAAATTCCTTTGGCCCCTGTTCTCAGGTGGCATTTCCGGATCTACCCTGGACCAAAAGGAAACATGCTGCCCTGAAGGGAAGGACCCTGTCCTGACAGGGTTCACAGTGTGCTGACTAAAGAGCCCTTGGGCTTTGAAAAAACATCAGAAGTAGCCAGGCACAAGGGACTGCCCACATTACTCTTCCCCCACTACTCCAGCAGCCTAACACAGAGAGTGAGGAAAGGAAGCAAGAGACTTTGCCGGATAATCCACAGAATTCTCCCTTACTCATGTTCACCAACGTGGCAACAACTAGGAGTCTACAAGAGTCACAGTATTACTGGGTGTAGGGTACCCCCAAACCAGATACAGCTGTAGTGACCAAAGACTGGGATCACAACGCTAAATTCCCTTTAAATACTTGAAAGCTTTCTCAAGAAAGATGGTTTCAAACAAGCCCAGACTTTGAAGATTAAAATAAATACCTAACTCTTTAGCCCAGACATCCTTGAACATCCGTAAGCATCGGGAACAACTGGGAAAACGTGACTTCACCAAACAAACGCTACAGTGACCAACCCTGGAGTGATAGAGTTAGTGACCTTTCAGACAAAGAACTCAAAATAGCTGTCCTGGAGGAGCTCAGTGAACTTCAAGACAACACAGAAGGAATTCAGGAGCCTATTAGAAATTGAACAAAGAGATTGAAATCATTTTTAAAGTTAAGCAGAAATTCTGGAGTTCAGTTGACAAACAGAACTGCATTAGAGTGTCTCAGAATCAAAATGACAAAACAGAAAAAAGAATCAGTGAGCTTGGAGACAGGCTATTTGAAAATATACAAAAGAGAAAAAAGAATGAATCACACCTACAAAATTTAGAAAATACCCAGAAAAGGGCAAAGCTAAGAGTTACTGGCCTTAAAAGGGAGGTAGAGAAAGAAAGAGGTTGGAGTAGAAATTTTATTCAAGAAATAATAATGCCTTGGCACCTATAGCTCAAGTGGCTAAGGCCCCAGCCATATACACCAGAGCTGGCGGGTTTGAATCCAGCCTGGGCCTGCCAAACAACAATGACAGCTGTAACCAAAAAATGGCCGGACGTTGTGGCGGGCACCTGTAGTCCCAGCTACTTGGGAGGTTGAGGTAAGAGTATTGCTTGAGCCCAGGAGTTGGAGTTTGCTATGAGCTATGATGTCACGACACTCTACCCAGGGCGACAACTTGAGGCTCTGTCTAGAAAGAAAGAAAGAAAGAAGAGAAGAGAAGAGAAGGGAAGGGAAAAGGGAAAAGGGAAAGGAAGAATAACGTAGTACCAATATTCAGGTAGTAGAACAGTGATTTTCAATCTTCCTAATGCCGTGACCCTTTAATACACTTCCTCATGTTGGGGTGACCCCCCAACCATAAAATTATTTTCGTTGCTACTTCATAACTGATTTTGCTACTGTTACGAATTATCATGTAAATATCTGATATGTAGGATGGTCTTAGGTGACCCCTGTGAAAGGGACTCCTTTGACCCCCCAAGGAGTCATGACCCACAGGTTGAGAACCGCTATACTAGAAGGTGATAGAACACTGAGCAAAATTAACAAACAAGGTTACCTCAAGACGTTTTAATAATCAAGCTCCCAAAGGTCACAGATAAAGGAAAGGTTCTGAGGGAAGCAAGGAAAAAGAAGCAGATGACACATAAAGGAGTTCCATCTGGCAACAGATTTCTCAGTGGAAATGGTGTGGGCCAGTAGAGGGTGGCATGACATATTCATAGTGCTAAGGGAAAAAAACCTTAACCCCAAAATATTATGTTCTGCACAAATGTACTTCAGACATGAAGGAGAAATACCGTATATACTCGAGTATAAGCTGAGTTTTTTCAGCACAAAATTTGTGCCGAGTTCAGGTTTTTCGGCACAAATTTTGTGCTGAAAAAAATCTGCTTATACTCGAGTATATAGGTACTTTCCAGACAGACAAAGCTGAGAGACCTATCCTCCAAGAAATGCTACATACAAGTTCTTAAATCTGAAAAAAAAAAAAAAAAATTCTGATTGCAAACAAGGGCCATTCAAACATGTTCATTTCGTATCAATGAGGCCAAGAGTTCAAGACCAGCCTGACCAAGAGCGAGACCCCACTCTCTTCCCCCCCCCAAAAAAAAAAGTGGAATAAACCAAGCATAGAAAGATAAATCTCATGTTCTCACTCATATGTGAATGCTGAGTATAAAAGCAGTTGATCTCTCGGAGACAGAGTGTAGATGATGGTTACCAGTGGCTGGGAAGAGTATGGGGGGGGCGGAAGGTTCAAGTGGGGATAGTTAATTGGTGCAAAAATATAATTAGAATGAACAGCATTTGATAACACAAAGTAGGCTACAATCAACAATTATTCATTAAAACAACTAAAAGAATGTATTCAAATGTTCCTAACACAGAGAAATGATAAGTGCCTGAAATGATGGATACCTCCAGATACCTTATTTTATTAAGCCACATAGTATGCCTGTATCAAAACATCACAACATCACATTGGGGTGGCACCTGAGGCTCAACGGAGTGGGGTGCTGGCCCCATATGCCGACGGTGGTGGGTTCAAACCCAGCCCTGGCCAAAAAACTGCAAAAGGGAAAAAAAAAGAATCACATTTACCCTGTAAAGAAATTTGACAATTAAGTCTGTGAACTCATCCTAGAAAAAGTGCTACATACTTCATTGCTGAATCACTATGGTCACTTTCAAAGAACTCCACTTGGGAAGCTATGCACTGACACCAGTTCCTAGTCCACCCTTCAAAACAATTTTGTAAACTTTTTTCTTCAGTGGCTATCAGAACTGTCATGTTACCCTAGGATGTCCTGAATGTCATCAGTGTCTTCCTTTCACTATTTCCTTATCTTTGGGTAAAGAAAAGTCTTTGGGGGCCAGATCAGGTGAGTAGGGCGTTCCAGTGCCATTAGTTACTTGTTTATTGGCTAGAAATACTCTCACAATGCCATGTGAACTAGTGCGTTGTCATGACGCAAGACCCCATTTTTGCTCAAATCTTTCTCATGCTGAGATTTTCAGTTAAGATTTATCTTTCAATGTTACTTGGTCTGCATTGCTTCTCACAATGAGTGAACGATTTTTGACGGGCAATTTGATGAATTTTTGCAATGTTTTCATCAGTTCTGCTCATTACTGGCCACCCTGACCTATCTTTGTCAGTGATACTTTCTCCCATCAATAGAAAAATATTTTATCCTTTTGTACACTGCTGTCTTCTTCATGGCATTATCCCCGTAAATTTGGACTAACATGTTCCTGATTTCACTTCCACTCTTGCCAGTTTTAACAAGAAATTCAATGTTTGTTCATAGTTCTGATTCAAGCTCTAGCATCCTCACAGCACCCCAAAACAACAACAAATGCTGCTTAACAAGACACCACCACATATCAAAACAATACAGCTGTGAGACACTGGTAAACCAGGTTATTTGAACCCTTACCAAGTTTGTACAGTGCTGCCAATGTAAGGTGGCACATTACATGGTGGCAAGTTCATGAATTTAATTCTCAGACCCTGTATAATTATTCCACATAATTTTTTTTTTTTTTTTGAGACAGTGTTTGCCCTGAGTAGTATGCTGTGGCATCCTAGCTCACAGCATCCTCATACTGTTGGGCTCAAGCGATCCCCTTGCCTCAGCCTCCTGAGTAGCTGGGACTACAGGCACCTGCTACTGCCCAGCTAGTTTTTCTATTTTTGGTAGAGACAGTGTCTCACTCTTGCTCAGGCAGTCCACCAGTCTCAGCCTTCCAGAGTGCTATGACTATAGCCGTGAACCATCACCCTCGGCCCCCATAATTAAAAGAGAAAAAAAAAGAAAATACTGAGGAAAAGTTTTACCTTAGACATTGATATTTTATATAAATTGAATTGGCTAAGTGTATTTAAATGGATTAAAAGACTGATTTATCAGACCTTTAAAAAATAAATATATATATATATATATATATATATATATATATATATATATATATATATATTCAAATGAAGCCTCTATATTAGAATTCAGAAACTTGTTTTAATGGTAAATTTTAACCCAAACAAGTAACAACTAACCCATGTTGTCTCACAATATATATATATAAGATTTTTTTCTTTTAAAAACCTCCTTAAATAATGGGAAAATGTCCATAGGTTATACATGTACTCAAATATATGTGTGTTCAAATGTTTTTACTACTTGAATATGTCCTCCTGTAGTATATTACGATAATGTACTTGGATAGGTAAGAAAGTAACGCTTCCTAATTTTATCTTCCTAGTCAGTTGCCAGCAGACTAGAGGAAAATAATTCCTGTTGAAGCACTTGAACCACCTGCCCCTAACATGAAGTTACATTGCGACCCAACAGATGGAAGCACAGCAGAGGGCATGCAGAATGGCTGATGATATTATCTTACATATAAAGCAGACAGTGGTGCCATATCCAGAAGGTTTGCTTCTTCTCAGCACCTTTAACAATCCCCATAGTGCCTTATGGAACTATTTCAAGAGTAGACACTAGATACTTGAGCATAAATCAGCCTTTGGCCTTCTGCAACAGGGCATTCCATCATTCTCTACTTGTGTGTGCACCCATTTGGCACTAGTTACCTGCCCTTTAAGTTTCTGCTATATAGTTCAGTGGAATTTTAAGACTAGGGAGACTTCAGACTCAACTATTACCTTGTGAAGTTTTGATAGTTGCTGGTGGCATTCTAGAAGATAAAAATTAGGAAGCTGCATTTTCTGAATAACCTTCAGAGATGATATACTTTCTTGAAAAACAAGGCCAAACTCCTTTATATAGTAGTGTTCATGAAACCTGTTTTCTTTCATTATGAATAATTAAGGATTCAATACACAATTTAATTTGAAGACATCAAGCATTAACACATTAACTGCCATGTGAATTGTAGTTAACTTATGCTGGTTTTTAGTTTGGAGCCTTGTGAAGCATATATAACTCACATAAAATACCATGACCCAAAGGAAAAGACTTTCTAGTGTGGCAGTCAGTGTATTAAATAGTTGTTAAGTGTTTTGGGGGGGGTTGGTGGGTTTTGACTGGGGTCGTGGGGTAGTGGTTCATGGTTTTGTTTTTGTTTTTGTTTTGAGAAAGGGTCCTGCTTTATCATCCAGGCTAGAGTGCAGTGGCATCATCGCTGACTTCAACCTCCAACTTCTGAGCTCAGGCAGTCCTCCCCCTCAGCCTGCTGAGTAGCCACACTCCACCATGCTCAGCTAATTTTTTTTTTCTTCTGTGGAGATAAAGTCTTGCTAAGTTGCTTAGGCTGGTCTCAAACTTGTGACCTCCCAAAGTGCTGGGATTACAGGCATGAGCCACCCCAACCGCCAGTAGGTGTTAAAATGTTTTATTGTCAACTTTCACCAAAAGTAAGATTTTTGAGATGATTTTAATTCACTATGTATAAATATAATATATAACCCTAAAAGAGTTATTCAATCTTTGCTTTAAAAACCCAAAAGTGGCTGGGTGTGGTAGCTCTCATCTGTAATCCTAGCACCTTGGGAGTCCTAGGTGGGAGGATTGCTTGAACCCAGGAGTTCAAGACCAGGCAGAGCAACATGGAGAAATCCCATCTCTACAAAAAAGTTAAAAATTAGCTGGATGTGGTGGCATGTGCCTATAGTCCTAACTTCTCAGGAGGCTGAGGCAGGAGGATCCCTTGAGTGTTGGTGCTCAAGGCAGCAGGGAGCTATGAGCTTGCCACTATATTCCAGCCTGGGTAACAAGAGCAAGACCCTGTCTTTTTTTTTTTTTTTTTTTTTTTAAGGCATTAAAGAGGTGGGTTTTTTTGTTTGTTTGTTTGTTTTTTTTTTTGGCAGAAGGTTGTGTATTTAACTCATTTTTGCATATGAAAATTGGGAAGAACAGGCTCTTAGATGATCTGATTTAATACATGACTTTATGTTTGACAAAATTTACCTTTTTGTTTTTGTGTTAGTGCCTATCAGAATAACGACATCACTGAATTTGAAAAGATTCTGAAAACAAATCACAGCAACATCATGGATGATCCTTTCATAAGAGAACACATTGAAGGTATACTTTATCAGTTAACTGAATTCTGTTAACTTTCTTTGCACTGTCAAATACTGTTTAATGGAGCTACATGGAATTAAGCTGTTTTCTTCTGTTCATTGATAAGTATAGAACTATTTCTAAATGTTATCAACCTGGGTACTCCCTGAAATTATGAAACTTTTAATAAAATCATTAGCCAGTTTTATTTTAATATATTTGTTCTTATATGATATCAATTTTGTTTAAGGTCTTTTTACCTTTTTAATCTAATTTGGGTGTTGTTGCATGTTTACTGTTGATGCTTAGGTTTAAAGTTAATTTTTAGGGTTTATTTTTGATCAATAAAAGCTTCAAAAATATTCTGCTATGGAGAATGCTAAGGCGCATTTATTACAAAAGTTTAGGTAATGTTTGGAAGGTTTCATACCAATAAGTGAACGAGATTTAATAAGTTTTATCAGATTCCTAATGCTGGCATCTATTATGGAGCTATTTGAAGGTTTTTGAATGGCCATTTGGAACTGAATGCCAGATATATCAGGAAAATCTGAAGAATACATCAGAAGTGATATTCTGTTACCCCTGTCTTTCTCTTTCATTCAGCATACAAAGTTCTTATATGAACTACTAATAAAAACCTGCGTACTACTGTACTTTGTAGATATATAAAAATGTAAAGGCTTTAAAAAATTAAAAAGACAAAATTATACATGAAGAAAATGGAGGAAATTGTGAAAGCATTATATAAAATACAGGTTTTGAGAGAGTGTAAAACAAGGAACATGACTGGTATAAATTAGTGTTTCTTGAAACACGTTTAACTGTTGAGAGATGATGGAAAGTGAAATATAATTGAGAAGGCACAAGGATGTTTTATAGTAGAGTCACAGCATAAAATTAGGGAGGCAGAAACCAGAAATTATGGGATGGGCAGCTGTTGATCATACTGTACATCCATTGGGCCCAAATACTTTAAAATATAAGCATTTCATATCCTTGCCAGGCAGAAAGTATATTTTGGAAGGATAAATGATACAATCAATATGACTTAGTATATGATTCATAAAGATGCCATACAAACTGTTAAATACAAATATATTATTAACATTTTTGTCTTTTCTTTCAGAACTTTTACGAAACATCAGAACACAAGTGCTCATAAAATTAATTAAGCCTTACACAAGAATACATATTCCTTTTATTTCTAAGGTACTTATATTCATGGATTTTAATGATATTTATAATTTGTAGTTATAAATGTAGTATACCTATCTTCCATTTTAAAAAATGACATTTAACTTGGTAATATTTTATAATAATACATTTTTTAAATTAAACATAAGGGCTGTACCTTTATTTTTTTATGAGGCAGGATCTCTCTGTGTTGTCCAGGCTGGAGTGCAGTGGCTATTTATGACACTGTCATAGTACACTATAGCCTCAAACTCCCAAGCCTCATGCACTCCTCTCTGAGCCTCTGAGTCTTGAATTGATGTGAATTTTTCTGTATTTTCTTGGCATACATTAACAGGAAAGATCTTTAACTTCACAGCACAAAAATTGGGAATCCCTAAATTCCTTTTAAAAATTCTTTCAACCTCTGAGAAAATTGTAGGGGAAAATAGTAGCTAAAATATAATACTGATTAAGGGTCAGCCTAACCACAATAAAATTGTGGTAAGAATATACTTTGCAAGTTAGAAAGTTGACATCATTACTAGACCTTTGTTTACAGTAATAATGAAGTTTGTTTAAAAATCTTCTTCTCTTCACTAATTTTCCTTTAAGCAATAGAAATGAATTTAAATTAAAATGGTTATATAAAATAATGAAATCTTTAAAAATGTTAAATAGAATTTATAACAAATCTTTTCTCTTAGGAGTTAAACATAGATGTAGCTGATGTGGAGAGCTTGCTGGTGCAGTGCATATTGGATAAGTAAGTACTCTGCTCTGCTTTTTATTATTTTTCCTTTTGAGACACAGTCTCAGTGTGTTAGCCCTGGTTGGAGTGCCGTGGCATTAGCCTAGCTCACAGCAGTCTCAAAGTCTTCGGTTCATATGATCCTCCTACCTCGGCCTCCCAGCATACTAGGATTATAGGCATGAGCCACTGTACCAAGCCTAGGACTTTGAGTTTTTTTATCAAAATGTTTGGGACCGTAAATTTTGAAAAATGGTGATACAAGTACTAGTTGTTGAATTTCTTGGGATTTTTTAAAGAAAAATCACCCTCTGGGTGTGATTTTCTATAGTAAGAGATACATGTGTATTATGGTTTTTGATAAATGAATAATCATATTAAATACATGATCTCTGAAAAAATTTAAATGGTTTTTCAGAAGGATTTCTCATCTAGTTTGTGACTTACGTATTGCTAGAGAATCATTTAATGAATTTAAATTTATTATTTAACAGTATTTTTACATGTTTTTATAGGGCTTGTGGTAATAACAGTTGTATAATTTTATCTTTTTATTACATAATAGTGAATACCGTGAAATTTTATCTTTTTTTAAATCAGTACATTATTTAAAACTTTTCAAATGATGTTTGCCTTTGAGTAATTTTGTAAGTATCTACCTAGTGGTTCTTTCAGTAAAACTGATAATAGGTAGCTGTAAGCCAGTTTCTTTCTAGAGGTTGAATAAGGCAGTGAAGTAATACACTGAACTCATTTAATGTAGGTAGCAGTTTATTCTTTTGTATTTATTGATATTGTGTTTATTGAAACATTAGTCCAGAAACTATGCTTAGAGGAAATCATTTGTAGACACATCTTATTTTATTTATTTCCAGCACTATTCATGGCCGAATTGATCAAGTCAACCAACTCCTTGAACTGGATCATCAGAAAAGGGGTGGTGCACGATATACTGCACTAGATAAATGGACCAACCAACTAAATTCTCTCAACCAGGCTGTAGTCAGTAAACTGGCTTAACAAAGAACAAGCTTTTACAGACGTCCTTAAGGCAACAGTGCAGAGATGTAATCCTTAAAAGAACTGGGAATGGCAAAACTACTGTCGGTTGATGTGTCCTGAAAATTATTGGAGTTATGGCAGAAGTGCTTTTTTGATCAACTGGTTTGTGTTTTGCTGCTGCATTTATCCCAAGAAAAACAGCTTTAATCTCCAGAAGAAAACCAAAATACCATGGGATTTATGCTGTATTGACATCTTGCCCTAAACATACAAAATCATAGTAATTTGTCATGGGCAACATGACCAGAGAGAAGATTTTTGTCATGATTTTAAATACACTGACACGCTACTGTTGGTTAAATTTAAACATGTTTTACCTGCAGAAATTCTCTCACAAATAACCTGCAATAACTTGAAATGCATACCCTTTTGAACACTTCTTTTCTCATGTATAAATTAAAATGTTTGCTGCATTTTGCAAAATGTCAATTCTCCAAAAATGTGTCCGTATATTTCTGTACCTGCAGTGTAGTAAAGGTTTAGACGAAACCCCATAATTATAGTGGCATACTGTCACTTAGGTTTCAAGCAGCAAAATAAACAGTGCAGCTCAGAAATTGTAGTTTGGTTCTTGATGTGTTTTTATTACATTTGGGGTTGTTGTTTTATTTTTTAGAACCTTAGAAATTTCAAATTATTTTATCTTCAGTTAATAATTTTTAAAAGCCTGGAGGCAAATAAGTTGGTTATTTGCTTTCAAGTTTTTAAAAGTAATCTTTATTGATAAAGGAGAACTACTTTCTAACAAAAAACACTTGCATAGTACTTATTGACAGTAATGCTTTAAAGGAATAAAATTATTTTTTTTTAAGAACAATATTCCTTTTTAAAAAAATTCTAACTCTCAGAATGTTCACTTTAAACAAATATGCCAGACATAGACAGCTAAATGAATGTTACCCTGCATCGTGATCATGCTGGAAGGTTACTTCCTAATGCCAGCAATCTACCATTGCCCAAAACCTCGTAGGTTTGCTCTTTTAGAATTGCATTCAAAGTTAACTTAAATCACACACACTATTAACATTATATGTACATTGTTTTAAAAAATGTATATGTCATCTACCCTGATTCTTTTCAATTACCATTATTTGGCACCAAATGACAGTTTCTAAAACTTAAATCTCACTTTTAGGCAGAGCATATGCAACTGGCTTTGAAAGCAGTCCCAAAAGAGTTGTATTTTGAGCAGTGGCAGTAAGTTAGGAGAATGAACTGTGGCCTTCTGAGGTGACTACCTTAAGGGAACTCAGCTCATTTGAATGTATTGAGTTTTGGATGTATTTGGTTCATTTAAAAAAGAAACTCACAAAAAAAAAAGAAAGAAAAAAGAAGTTCACATTATTTTATAGTGTCAAAAGGAAGGACTAAGATTAGCATAATTTCTTTGGTTTTCCTATTGCTTGTTATTATGTAAAAAGTGAGTGGCAGTTCAGAAGGAAGACTGTTGTAACTGAAGAGTGAAAAGTAAGAATTTTTGATCATTAAATCAGATTTTATAAACAGTGGAAGAGCATGGGCTTAAAACAAGGCATGCTTATTCGGTTTTGTCAAAATTTTACAAAAATATGTGATATATATTTATACTAAAACTATATAATCATTAGATGTAGGAAAGCAATCAGTTACTGTCTTTAGCAGAGTAAAGCAGTATTAAATACAAGTTGGAAATTGTAGAAAACTGAAAGAAAATGAAAGAAAAAATGTCTATGGTAGGGAATAAAAAAAGTTTAAGATATAAAATTATGTGTATTTTCTTCTCTTTTTACATAAATCATTTGTGAAAAGTGTGCTAAAATTTTTTTTACAAGTGATATTAATTAGGATTTATTTTTCAGTATAATTTGGAGACCCTTTGTTACCCAAATAAAAATGACAAGCTTCTGTGCCTGTATTCAAATATGTATGCATGTGATAACGTTGGAAAGCTAAAGCCCTGCTTAACTTTGAACTGATGGAATTAGAAGTCGAAGTATTTGAATAATGTAATTTAACCTTTGCCGCCCCAACTCACAATGCCAAGTAGTTCTCCTGTGATATCTTTGTTGTGTGCAATAGTGCATCTTCCAGTTTCTAGAGAGAAAGCATGCACTTATTCTTTAGAAAACTGGGCTAAGTATATAACAATATTCAATGTTTACCATAACCTTTAATTTAATATAATTGTGTATGTATCACATAGCTTTGTTTACTAGAATATTCCCAGATGTAGGTTTGTTCTTTTTTTTGTTAGATATTTGCCACTTTTGTTACAGAACATAAGTGTTTGATATCTCTTCCTAACAGTTTAACTTAAAACAATTTTTTTTCCCTTTAAACATTTTCCTGTGATTTTGTATATCATATATTTTAGAGTTGAAATCTTAAGACATTGCTTATCAAAATACAACTAAATTTACGGGAAGTAAAATATTTATTGACAAAATTCCTAGCATTTATCCACTGATTAAATATTTTCCCCTTTTGTGAAAACTATACAGGTAGTTTGTATCATACTGAAAAGTGTCCATTTCATATTTTTTGTCCCTGAATGTAGTTAAATTTGCGCTACAGTAGTCTTTGGCTGCCAAAAATGATGCTGTCTATAAGTGCTAGATTTCTATTACTCATTCTTGCTCTTATATTAATTTAAAGTTGATTATTCTATTTTTCATTATGTTGATGTAACATAACTGATTTTTTTTCAAGATGAGTATATTATGTACTAAGTATTGCTTTCATTACATGAGTCTCTTCTGACCAAAGGCTGGTAGTATATCTTTCAATACAACTGAGAACCTGACTTGATAATGGATGTGTATAGTTTAAGTAAAGTCTGTTTTAAATGGGCTATACTATTGGGTGGTATAGTACTATTTGTTACCTTATGTAAGAGTTAGGTTTGCCTTAGATTTAAAAATACCTGTTCTTGATATTTAAAATATCCATGATGGGCGAAATTTTAAAGGAAATTTTCTTTTTAAGTAATTAGTCTAATTCTCTAGTAAACATAAATCTACTTTTCTTTGTGGCAGAAATGTCTAAATCATTTTATGAAGCGGGTTATGTTGGTACAGAACACTAGTCAGACTGTTCCATAGGACGGAACGGTGTTTGCCTAGTTGATTGCTTTTACTTCTTTTAAGGAGCTCAGAGACACTATAATCTTTTATTAACCAAAGGCTATTTTTTAACTATTTAGTCACTGATTTAAATATCAAGTTTTCTTTTGATTCAGGTTTTTAAAGTGAGACTTCAGCATCCAAAACAAAAACCACAAGTTTCTTTTTGTTTTCAGTTTTTGCTTTTGTTTTGACATAGGGCATCTTGCTCTGTCACCCAGGCTGGATCACAGTAGCACAGTCAGCTCACTGCAACTTCTAACTTCCAGACTCAAACAATCCTCCTACTCCCAGGTAGCTAAAATTACAGGCTTACACCACATCCAGCTAATTTTTTAATTTTATTGTAGAGATACAGTGTCTCACTATGTTGCTTAGGCTGGTGTCAAACTTGTGGCCTCAAGTGATTCTCAGTCCCCTCCCCCCCCCCCACCCCTTCAGTGCTAGATGACAGGTGTAAGCCTCCACACCTGGGTGAGTTTGGGTTTTTATATAGAATTGATGACTATAAAATACCTCTAGCATTTTCAAGGAGATAAACATTATTTTGACTGAGATATACTGCATATAGTAATAAATGAAGGAATTGACAAAATTTTAACTGTTTTGTTTTAGAGTGTTAAGGAATACTATCCAGATACTTAGGATAAGAGTTGGAAGTATAAGGTTCCAGAACTTGAAGCTCAAAACATTTGGTCTTCGTTTGTATGACCAAAATAAAAATTTTCCTCCTTTTTCCTCTTTTTGGAGGTTTTTTTTCTTTTTGTTGCCATTGTTTTAGGTATGTTTGTTTGTTTAAGGCAACATCCTATATTTGTTTTAAAGTAGGAATTTGAAGAGCTTGCTAATGGAGGCATCAGAGGTTCTGTTTAATTCTATTAAATTTTATTATGTAACTTGTAGGGAGTACACCTCTTAAATGATTTGAGTTAGATAATTTTTCAAAAATTTTGTTTACTTTTGTAGGTGAGATTGAGAGATGAAAAGTTTTAATTTGGGGAATTTCAGGGAAAGCACTAGAATTTGAATGCTATTTGGAAGATTTATCATATTAAGCACCATAAATTAAAACTAAACTGTAAATCAGTGGTTCTAAATATTTTTCAAAAAGCTAAAATTTAGTATCACTTGAGATTTATTTTAACTTAGATAATGTCTCAGAAGAAACCAGTCTCAGTCTATATTTTTGGTTTTTTTATGTCTTATCTTAAAATATGGCATCAAAGATAGATAAAACCCTATGACAGGCAAGAAAAAAATCTCTTAAACTTATCTTACTGTTTGTGCCCAGCCTCATTTCATCTTGGCAAAATTGAAAACTTTGGTCAGAATTTCCACATGAATTGACTGGCCAGTACTATTTTTTCTGAGCATATGTATATATGTGTATTGAATGGAAATACTTTTGGGAACACCAATGTCAGTCCTCAATTCATCATAGTAATTTTTTTTTCCAGTTTCTATTATTAACGCGTGTTTTTGTCTCAGGCAAGTGTGGTATGTCATGGAAAGACTTAACAAGGGTACTGGTAATTTTATGACTAAATTTTACATAGAAGACTGTCCAAATTTATATAATGATCTAGAGGAATTCATTTTTTTAAATTTCAAAATAAGGGCATTTTTAAATCAATTTCTAAAGGATTTTTGCACATTATTTTTATGTGAGTTTAGAAATTAGAAAATATCTGGCAATTTTATGCTATGAAGTCAAAAGTTGTAGCATGCAGTTTTATTAGCACATTCATGCTGAGTGTTGAGAATATAATTTTTGTTAAAATGTTTATAATTAACTATAATACTAAATTTTTACTTAGTATTTAGCATCTATTTTAAGTAACAGGATAATTAACATTTTCAATCATACTTAATGATATGGGAAATTCAAAATTGTTTCATTTTGCAACGTGTTACATAATTGGTTGCGTTGCAAGTTTTCTCAATTTTGTTTTGCCTAAGGTAATATTAAAACTAACAAATTCCTTGAGCCTACACTTAACTAGATGGTAAGAGATAGTGACTAGGAGTCTACCTGAAATTGGAAGTCCCATGAGTCAGCGTTTGAGAATCGACTAACAATGTGCAAGATGAGTCACTAGATGTTAGAAGGGTTTAGGGACTCAAGTGTTCTTGACTCTTCTGGAAATGCACATTCCTTATTGGCATAAAAGCCTTCTAATCAATACAGTGACTGAACAGTATAATAAATGATTGATCAAGTACTTCAACAATATATTCTCCTGTAAAATAGCTTTTGAGTGTTTCAAGAATGTCAGAAAAAGTACTAAAAATCTTATTTCATTGGGCTGAAAAATCAGGGGTTTAATAATTTTAATTTAAACATTTTCTCCTTCCACATTTAAGAATACCCTCTTGTTCTGCTTTGAAAGAAGCAGAGGAGTTGGCCTCTCCTGAACCCTGTTTATCTGTCCTGTAACAATTTTCTTTTTACAAACAAATGTCTCTTAGGAATTATTCCTTGAGTATAAAATTAAACATCTTCAAGCAGGACATTAAGCCAAGAAAAGAAGTGGGGGAAGAAATATACTCTCCCAAGTCCTGTTATGGTACTTTAAAAATGAACCATTTAAAGTCTGCAACATCTAAGAAACCACTTGCAAATCTATTATGTAATACCATTCTCAGGTATAACCTTCAATCCAGTAAGATAGGCCGACCCTAATCTCAAAGGGCAATGGTAGAGATGTTTTGAAAGTCAAAAGCCATGTGACCAAGATTCCAATGTGAATATCTAAAAGTAATGTCACTTTGCACGTTGCAAATCCTTTGGTCTTCCAAGTTGTAGGAGTAGAAGAGGAGTGAAACAGATTAGCTACTTCTATTTAAGCTACATTGCAAATAGCAGTAGTAGGTGGTATTATCTTGCTAGCATTAGCCCAGCAAGGAACTGTATAAGCAATTTACGTCTAACATTTTGAGTTGTGATTTTATTTCTTCTTTTGTTTTGTTGCTTGTTTTTTTTTGAGACAGAGTCTCACTTTGTCACCCTTGGTAGAGTGCTGTGGCATCACAGCTTACAGCAACCCCAAACTCTTGGGCTTAAGTGATTCTCTTGCCTCAGCCTCCCTAGTAGCTGGGACTACAGGCGCCTGCCACAACACCAAGCTGTTTTTTGGTTCTAGTTGTCATTGTTTGGCAGCCTCAGGCTGGATTTGAACCTGCTGGCTCTGGTGTATGTATGTGGCTGGCACCCTAGCTGCTGAGCTATGGGCGCTGAGCCTGTGATTTTATTTCTTATACTTAATAGCTTTATATTCCAAACTGTCACTCTTTAATGAATGGAAACTTAACAGTTTTTCTAGAAACCAACCTATTTTAAATCTTAGATTATGATTGGATCCTCTGTAGGTTAGTGGTCTTCAACTGAAGAACAATTACCTGACTCAAAAATATATATATTTTTTATGATGTACAAATATAGATACTAAATCAATGTACTTTATTGGGTAGGATAGGGTTGGTTGTTAAATCTTGGTCACTCTATTATTGTCTTCATCGCCAATGGGTAGTTAGAAAAGGAAACTGTTTCTCTAACAGGATTTACTGTGCACCTACTGTGTGCTAAGGGACCATTCTAAAGTTGAAGAATATCATATGGAAAAAATTATCCTTGTGCTCAGAGAGCTTATTTGTGTGCAGAAAGACAGATAAATTAATTTCAGATAGAAAAAAGTTTTATGAAAATGGATTTCACAATTGAATAAGCAAAAGAAATTACACGTGCAGATCTTACTCATGGGGGAAGAGTAGTTCTAGCAGAAGTTAAGGGCATCTTGAGTTGAGACGGGTACGTCGAAGGAAAGCGGAGTAGAGTGTGATGGTAAAATTGTAGTAGGGAGGAAGGACCAGATGATGTGTAGTCTTGTAGTTAGGGGTAATGAGTTGAGATTTGAGTCTATACACAGTGGTAAGCCCCTAGAAATTTAAAAGATTCTAATTATGTGGAAAACTTACATGGGGCAAGAGTGTGGGCAGCCAGTCCAAAAGAAGCCTAGTGCAGAAATCTGGATGAAAGATGAGGGAGATTTTTGGACTAAGATTTAGAAGTTCTGAATGTTACATGGGATAATTAAGGAATTTTTTTCATAACTCCAGAATGTGAATAAGAAACAGACTTTTACAAAGTATCTCTTCCTATAAAATATTTTAAACCATTTGTTTCCTTCCTGACACTATTTACTTATAAGCATTTAACTTTCAGTTTTTTCTTTATTGCCTATTAACAATGAAATTGTTGGAAATTCATAGCTTTACCTAACATGTTTGTATCCCCACAAAAGCTGTCAACTTTTGAAGGATGAATTAATATCAGTAAACCAAGGCATTTTAGCTTATCAACGTTCGTCGTATCTCAGAATATCAGTATAACTCAATATCACCAAAATCATGAATTCTGGAAATGTTTGGTTTGTCTCCAAGGAATAATTCAAATCAATACTATAACTTTTAAAAGTTACTATTTTCAGTAGTCTCAAACTGACAGGAACAACAATGCACCCTATCTGAAATTATCATGTTTTATCTGAAAGCACATACTTGCTCACATATTTACTCCTAAAGAAAATAATTACATTTACATGGGATAGTCATATCTCAAGAAGTATATAGCCATTTTTCCTCAATCAGAAGTCAGGAAATAGGGAGGAGGGGTGGTAAATTCACACTAACAGGTACAATGTACACTATGTGGGTGAAGGGCACTCATAACTTTGACTTGAACTGTACAAAAGCAACATACAATTGCTTATATAACATCTGTACTCCCATAATATTTTGAAATTAAAGGGAAAAAAAAGAACATGATAAATCTTCCTGACGACCAGTTGGCATTCAAACACTTGAACCTGAATAAAAGGCTCTTAATGAATTTTTTTTTTTAAGACAGCACCTCAAACTGTTGCCCTGGGTAGAGTGCTGTAGCATCTCAGCTCACAGCAACCTCCAACTCCTGGGCTCAAGTGATTCTCCTGCCTCCACCTCCCAAGTAGCTGGGAGTACAGGCGCCCGCCACAACGCCTGGCTATTTTTTTCGTTGCAGCCGTCGTTGTTGTTTGGCGGGCCAGAGCTGGATTCAAACCCTCCAGCTCAGGTGTATGTGGCTGGTGCCTTAGCCGCTTGAGCCACAGGCACCAAGCCTCTTAATGAATTTTTTTAAAAATCAGGAAATAGTTGGCAAGATTGTAAGATTATGCCTCTGAAGACAAAATACATAAACTCCAGGAGTAGGTTACCATCTTAATAGATGCTATTTGCAGCTTCGTAGGGGAGAAGAGTGAGGTGCAGGAAACCTGTGTTCTGCAGTTGATTATGAACTGAGATGTTGCCACTTAACCTCTTTGGTTTTGGTTTTCCTTAGTTGAATGAGTTGCTTTAACCTTGGCTATACCAAATGGAGAAAATCATAATCCTCGATATATGGCATACTAGCATGTCTTTTCAGTTTACTTTCCATGTGTTTATTTAGATACGTGTATATCTTTATAAAATAATATACATGTGTCTATTTTTAATTTCCATAAATGGTAAATTTCATTCTCATTTATCTACTTTTTATTGATATATAATACAGTAAAACCTTGTAAGTTGGTAAGTAAGTTGACGATACAAGGAACTGTAACAAACCAGTCAACATATGGAGGTGGTCAACATAAGGAACTAGGCCTACTGTACTGATACAGACACGTGGTTTGTGTCTGGTCAATGTAAGGAGATGGTCATCTATGGAGGCTCTACTTCATTTGCATATATTTAGGGACATATGTGATATTTTGCTACATGCATAGAATGTGCAATGATCAAGTCAGGGTCTTGAGGGTATCATCACCTTGAACATCATTTCTTTATATTGGGACATTTCAAGTGCTCTCATCTAGCTGTTTTAAAACATAACAATACATGGTCGTTAATTATAGTCACCCTATTCTGCCATGAAACATTAGAACTTATTCCTTCTATTTAAGGGTAATGTTCATACCCATTACCCAACCTCTCTTCATGCACCTCCTCAACCCCATACAAACACACACCCCCTTTCCAACCTCAGATATCTATCATTCTACTCTCTCCATCATGAGATCAACTTTTCTAGCTCCCACGTAAGAATGAGAAGATGCAATATTTATCTTTCTGTGCCTGGCTCATTTCATTTAACATAATGACCTCCAGTCCCATTCATGCCACTGCAAATGACAGAAATGCATTCATTTTATGGCCAAATAGTTTTCCATTGTTTATATATACCACACTCTCAGTCCATTCATCCGCTGTTGAACACTTAGGTTGATTCCACCACATCTTTTCTTTTGTGAACATCACTGCAATAAACAACATGAGGGTGCAGTTATTACTTTGATATACTGATTTCCTTTCCTTTTAATAAATGCCCAGTAGGGATTGCTATATCATATGACAGTCCTCTTTTCAGTTGTTTTTATTTTTATTTATTTTTTTTTTTTTTGAGACAGAGTCTCCCCCTATCACCCTTGGTAGAGTGCTATGGCATCTCAGCTCACAGCAACCTCCAATTCCTGGGCTTACACGATTCTCTTGCCTCAGCCTCCTGAGCCTCTTTTCAGTTTTATGAGAAATCTCTGCAGTGTTTTCCACAGTGACTGTACGAATTTACATTCCCACCAACAGTGTACAAAAGTTTGCTTTCTCCACATCCTCATCAACATCTATTTATCTTGTTCATGATAGCCATTTTAACTGGAGTTAAAAGATATCTCATTGTGTTTTTGAGTAACATTTCCTAATGATAAGTAATATTGAGCATTTTTTTTCATATAACTTCTTGGCCATTTCTATGTCTGTTTCTGAGAAATTTCATGTCCTTTGTCCACTTTCTGGTAGAATTATTAGTTGCTTTATTATTATTCTGAAGTCAGGTAGTGTGATGCCTGCAGCTTTTTTCTTTTTATGCAGGATTACTTTGGCTATTGGGCTCTTTATTGGTTCTGCATGAATTTTAGGATTTTTCTATTTTTGTGAAAAATTATACTGTTATTTTGATAGAGATTGCATTGAATCTGTAGATTACCTGGGGGGGTATGACTATTTTAACATTATTAATTCTTCCAATCCATGAGCATGGGATGTCTTTTTATTTGTTAATGTACCTTCAATCTCATCACTGTTTTGAGTTATCCTTGAAGAGATCTTTCACCTCCTTGGTTAAATTTATTCCTCAGGTGGTTTTTGTTTTTGTTTTTGTCTTTTTGGTCGCTATTGTAAATAGGATTGTTTGCTTGATTTCTTTTTCAGCTTTTTATTGATGTATAGAAACAATACTAAGTTTTCATGCTGGTTTTATATCCTGCAATTTTATTGAATTCATTTATCAGTTCTAAGGTGTTTGGGGGCAGAGTTTTTACGTTTTTCTGCGTATAAGATCATGTTATCTGCAAACAGAGACAGTTTGACTACCTCCTTTCCAGTTTAGGTACCCTTTATTTTTTTTCTCTCTTGCCTAAGTGGTGTGGCTAGGATTTCCAGGACTATGTTAAAGAAGAATATTGAAAGTGGGCATCTTTGTCTTGTTCCAGGACTTACAGAAAATGCTTTCCACTTTCTCCCACTCAGCGTGATATTAGCTTTCCACTTTCTCCCACTCAGTGTGATGTTAGTGTTTGTCATATATGGCCTCTATTGTATTGAAGTACATTTCTTCTATACCTAATTTGTTAAGAGTTTTAATCATGAAGACATATTGAATTTTATCAAATGCCTTTTTTTTGCACCTATTGCCATGCTCATGTGTTTTTTGTCCTTCATTCTTTTAATGTAATATATCATGTTAATTGATTGCATATGTTGAACCATCCTTTCATTCCTGCGGTGAATTGCACTTGATCATGGTGTATTATCTTTTTGATGTGTTTTTGGACTCAGTTTGCTAGTATTTTATTGAGTATTTTTAGATCTATGTCCTTCGGGGGTATTGGCCTATAGTTTTCTTTTTTGTCGTGTCCTGGTATAATATTATCAGGATGATGCTGGCCTAATAGAATAAGTTAAAGAGAATTTCTTTCTTTTGAAATTTTTTGAAATAGTTTAAGGATGTTAGTTCTTCTTTGCAAGTCTGGTAGAATTTAGCAGTGAAGCCATCCAGTACTGTTCTTTTCTTCTTGGGGAGACTTTTTGTTACTGATTCATTACTTGTTATTGGTCTTTTCGGGTTTTCTATTTCTTACTGATTCAATCTTAGTAGATTGTATGTCCAGGAATTTATCCATTTCTTCTAGTTTTTTCAGTTTTTTAGTATATAGTGCAGTTGTTCATAATAGTTTCTGAAAATCTTTTATGTTTCTTTGGTATCAGTTGTAATGTCTCTTTTTATTTTTGAGTTTGTTTATTTGAGTCTTCTCTCTCTTTTCTCCTTTGGTTAGTTTACCTAACAGTTCACTGATTTTGTTCATCTTTTCAAAAATGAATTTTTTGTTTCATTGATCCTTTGTAATGTTTTTGTCTCTATTTTGTTTAGTGTGTTTTGATCTTTATTATTTCTTTTCTCCTATTAATTTTGGGTGGTTTTGCCTTCTAGTTCCCTGAGGTAAATTATTGCATTGTTTATTTGAAATCTTCCTACTTTTTGATGTACGTGTTTATTGCTGTAAATTTCCCTCTTAGCCATGCTTTTGCTGTATCCCAAAGTTTTGGTATGTTGTGTTTCAATTTTCCATTTCAAGAAATGTTTTTATATTCTCCTCCATTCCTTCCTTTACCCACTGTTCATTCAGGAGCATGTTGTTGAATTTCCTTGTATTTATACATTTTCTCAAGTTCCTCTTGTTACTGACTTCTAGTTTTATTTCATTGTGGTCTGAGAAGATATTAATTTGTAATATGATTTTGATTTTTTAAAATTTGTTGAGACATGTTTTGTGTCCTAATATATGGTCCATCCTGGAGAGTGTTCCAGGCAGCAGGCCTGTCATGGGTGATGGCAGGAGTAGTGGTGGAACAGCACTCTGGCTCCTGAATAGTCTCCACTGGCATTGACAGTGTCTGTGACAGGTTGGGGAGACCAGTCTGCAGGGCTTCAGGTGGAACTTAGAGTGGGTGCCAGCTGTGATGGTACTAGCAGGTTAGGTGGGCCCATAAACATTTTATACATCTTTCCTTGTGAACCTGTGCAAAATTACTGTAGAATATATATCTTGAAGTACTGAATCTTATGGCTAATACTTAATTTCACCTAGTACTGCCAGATCACAATAGTTCTATTATTAATATTTATGCTTTGGACAGGTGTGGTGGCTCACACCTGTAACCCTACTGCTCTGGGAGGACAAGGCAGGTACATTGCTTGAGCTCAGGAGTTCGAGTCCAGCCTGAGCAAGAGTGAGACCCCATCTCTACTAAAATATTAGCTCATCATTGTGGCAGCCGCCTGTATTCCCAGCTACTTGAGAGGCTAAGGCAAGAAGATTGAGTAAGCCCAAGAGTTTCAGATTGCTGTGAGCTATGACGCTCTACCAAGGGTGACAGAATAGAAAAAAAAAAGAAAAAAAATTGTGCTCCCATCAGTAGCACATGAGGGTTTCAGTTTTCTTTTATCCTTGACATCCCTTGATAGTACCTGACTTTCTAAAGTAGTATCTTATTGCTATTTTTATCTCCCATTTTTATAATTACTAATAAGCTTGAACATCTATTCATACACTTATTAGCCATTCAGTTGTCCCCATCTATGGACTGTCTACTCTTTGCAATCTGTTACTGGCTTATATTTTACTGATTTGTAGCAGGCCTTTGTATATTCTACATATTAATCTCTTGTCTGTTTTATTTTAGACTTGCAAATATTCTCTGAATTCTCTGTAGGCTTGTCTCTTTTGTCCTTTATTGAACATAAAACTTTCATTTTATAACTTTGACTCAATCTGTACAAAGTGTATAAATAAAACATGTGCACCCCCTAATATTCTGAAATTTTTTAAATAAAAAAACCTTTATGTGATGGAAAAATCTACTATTTTTCACCTCATCAATCATACATCTTGGAATCTTATTTAAGAAATCTTGTTTCACACAGAGATGTTCGTTTATAGTTTTATAGTTTCCATTTTATACTTAAATTTTTATTTGGAATTTATTATGGTGTGTGATTTGAGGTAAGACTTAAGTTTTAGGATTGTTTTCTAATGAAGCCAAGTTTCTCAATTCCAATTACTAAATTATTATTCTGCACCAATTTGTGATGTTATCTTTTCAACTATTAAGTTTCTATATTTGCAAGGACTATATGTCTAGTCCTTGTTTGCTAGACAATATAGCAAATCTGCCAATTGTTTGTTTCTTCATCAGTGCCACCTTGTGTTTTTGCTACTGAGCTGAGTAATGTCTTAACTACAGGAGAATCTCTCCATACAATTTCCTACTTATCCTGAAAATGGTTTTAGTAATCATAGACCTTTATTTTTCTATATCAATTTTGGAATCAGTTTGTCAGGTTCCTATAAAGCTCTGTAGAGTTTCAAGTGGAAGTGGAATTGCATTACATTTGGAAATTCAATTGTCTCCTTTTATATCATTTAAGTTTTTAGTTTTTCTGTATAAAGATTTTGAGCATTCTTTGTTATATTAATTTCCAAATCTTTTCATGACCTCTTATTTTCTTTCTTTCTTTCTTTTTTTCTTTTTTTTTTTTTTTGAGACAGAGTCTCACTACATTGCCCTTGGTTGTTGTGGCGTCACAGCTCACAGCAACCTCAAACTCTTTGATTTAAGCCATTCTCTTGCCTCAGCCTCCAAAGTATCTGGGACTACAGGCGCCTGCCAAAATGCCTGGCTTTTTTTTTTTTTTTTTTTTTTTAGTCTCACTTTATCGCCCCCAGTAGAGTGCCATGAAGTCACATCTCACAGCAACCTCCAGCTCTTAGGCCTAAGTGACTCTCCTGCCTCAGCCTCCAGAGTAGCTGAGACTACAGGCACCCACCACAATACCCAGCTATTTTTTTTTGCAGTTTGTCCAGGGTGGGTACAAACTGCCACCCTCGGTATATGGGGCTGGCGCCCTACTCACTGAGCCGCCCAGCTATTTTTTTTTTTTTTTTTTTAATTGTAGTTGTCATTATTGTTTAGCAGGCCCGGCCGGGCTCAAACCCTCCAGCCCTGGCGTATGTGGCTGGCACCATAACCACTGAGCTACAGGTGCCAAGCCTATGACCTCTACTTTCTAAAATATTTTCTAGCTGGTTATTATTAGGATAGAAGAATTATGTTAATAATGTTTCCCTACTCATTTTTGTGTGTACCATATGCATAAATATATTCTATCAATATGAGATCTGTTATCTATTCTTTACGTAGATAGTCATTTTATCAAGAATTTATTTATTTACAGAGGTAGGAGTCTTGCCATGTTCCTCAGGCTGGAATCCTTGGCTCAAACAATCTTTCCACCTCAGCCTCCCAAGTAGCTGGAGCTAGAGGTGTGCACAACTGCTCCCACCTACGAATTTTATTTTTATCCGTTTCCTTCCATTCCTATTTTTTGCCTTATCTCCTTGCATTGCTCAGGATGTCCAATAACCCATGAAATAGTAGAGATAATAGCCAATATACTTCTCTTGTCCCAGCCTCAAAAAAAAAAAGGGGGGGGGCATCTCAACTTCCTTCCTTAGGCGTGAAGTTCATTATCAGTTTGAAGGAGAGAGCTTTCATTAAGTTCAGAGCATGCCCTTTTATTTCAAGTCTTTTTTATTTTTTTGAGGCTTAAAAAAAAACATTATAACTAGGTTTGCTGAGCTTTATTAAATGTTTCTGAACCTAGAAGGATGAACATGTCTGTTCACATAGTGAATTACACTACATGACATTAAATCATCTTTAAATTCTAGGATAAACTCAGACTGATGATTATATATTCCCTTTGAATGTGATGTTGGATTTATTAGCCAACATTTTATTTAGAGGTTTTCCACCTACATTTATAAGTAAAATTGGATTATAATTTTCTCTCCTTGGGCTTTCTCTAATCAGTGCAGTTATGAAGAATATTTTATGGTGGCGGGACATGGTGGCTCACACGAGGCACAAGGTAATCCAGCACTCCAGGAGGCTAAGGCTGGTGGATCCCTGGGCTCAGGAGTTCAAGACCAGTCTAAGCAAAAGTGACACCCTATTTCTACTAAGAATAGAAAAACTAGCCAGGCATCCCAGTGGGTGCCTGTGGTCCTAGCTACTCAGAAGGCTGAGGCAGGATGATTGCTTGAGCCCAGGAGTTTGAGGTTGCTGTGAGCTATGATGCCATGGCATTCTACCCACATGACAGAGTGAGGCTCTGTCTCAATAAAACAAAAACAAAAAAACCACTATGTATAATATGTATATGAGGATAAACTATTCTTTGGAGCAACTCACTTGTAATGCTATTTGGGCTGAGACTTTATAGAAATATAAATTTTAAATTACTTTGTGTTCATTTAATGATTATTCATCCTTTCCAATGTGATGATTTATTTGTTCAAGTGTTCTTCATCTCATCCTACATTGGTGTTTTACTTGTTTTCAGAAATATAGCTATTTTATATAAGTCTTCAAATGTATTAGAATACAGTTTGTAATATTATTTTTATTTTTAATATCCATTATATTATGGTTATTTCTCATTTTTGTTCTATGTTTATTATGCCTATTTTATCAGTCTTTGCAAAGTACCCGTGTTTGGTTCATCTTCATTATTGTTTCTTGTTCTCTTATTGATTTTTGCCCTGTTCTGTATTATTTCCTTTATTCCCATTTCTTTGTGTATATATTCTGTGGCTCTTTTGCTAGTTTCTTGAGTCATTTTAACCTTAATTATAATACATTTGGCCAAAACTATACAAATATTGGTTTATCTAACTTGCCACAATTTAACATGGAAAGTTTTAATTGACATTCATTTTCTTTTTAGAAATAATTATTCAGTCATGTGGATTTTGTTTATTTGTTTTGCTTGTTTGTTTGTTTTGAGACAGAGTCTCATTATGTCACCCTCAATAGAGTGCTGTAGCATCACAGCTCACAGCAACTGCAAACTCCTGGGCTTAAGCAATTCTTCTGCCTCAGCCTTCCAAGTAGCTAGAACTACAGGCGCCCACCACAACACCCAGCTATTTTTTTGTTGCTGTTGTCACTGTTGTCTAGCTGGGCCGGTCAGGTTTGAACACACCAGCCTGGATGTATGTGGCTGACACCATAACCACTGTGCTACCGGTGCCAAGCCTTTTTTTTTTGAGACAGAGTCTCACTATGTTGCCCTTGGTAGAGTGCCAAGGCGTCACAGCTCACAGCAACCTCAAACTCTTGGGCTTAAGTGATTCTCTTGCCTCAGCCTCCCAAGTAGCTGGGACTATAGGTGCCCGCCACAACACCTGGCTATTTTGTTGTTGTTGTTGCCACTGTTTAGCAGGCCTGGGCCAGGTTGGAACCTGCCAGCTCTGATGCATGTGGCCAGTGCCCTAACCACTGAGCCATGGGTGCCGAGCCAGTGTTTATTTGTTTTTATTAATAATTTCCAAATATGTGGGACACTTTCAGCTGTTCTTTTAATATTTATTTATCATTTTAATACATATTATTTAGACAATATAGTCTGTATGATGTTGATTCTCTAAAATGTACTGAGGTTTATTTCATATAATAGCTCGGTATACACAATTTTTGTGATTGTTCGCTTATGCTTTAAAGAATATATATTTTGGCTGGGCACAGTGGCTCATGCCTCTAACCCTAGCACTTTGGGAGGCCAAGGCAGGAGGATCAGGCTTGAGGCCAGGAGTTCAAGACCAACCTAAACAAAACAAGACCCCATCTATACAATAAATAGAAAAATTAGCTAGGCACAGTGGCATGTGCTGATATTCCCACCTACTCAGGAGACTGAGGCAGGAGGACTATTTGAGTCCAGGAGTTTGAGGTTGCAGTGAGCTAGAGTGATGTTACTGCATTTTAACCCAAGTGACAGAGTAAGACCCTGTCTCAAAAAAAAGAAAAAGGAAAGGAAAAGAAAAAAGAATGTATATTATCTGTACTCTGAGTTTGGCACAACAGTTTCCTAACCATCCATTTGCTTAAACAGATTGACTATAATTCCAATATTCTATATATTTTATATATTTCTCTTTTTTTGAGACAGAGTCTCACTTTGTTGCCCTAGGTAGAGTGCCATGATGTCACAGCTCACAGCAACCTCAAACTCTTGGTGGCTCGGTGCCTGTAGCAAAGTGACTAAGGCACCAGCCACACACACTGGGCCTGGAGGGTTTGAACCTATCCCAGGCCTGCCAAACAACAATAACAACAACAACAACAACAACAACAACAACAACAAATAAAACAGTCAGGTGCTGTGGTGGGCTCCCGCAGTCCCAGCTACTTGGGAGGCTGAGGCAAGAGAATCGCTTAAGCCCAAGAATTTGAGGTTGCTGTGAGCTATGATGTCACAGCACTCTACCGAGGGTGACATAGTGAGATTTTGTCTCAAAAAACAAAAGAAAACAAAACAAAAAAACTCAAACTCTTGGGCTAAAGTGATTCTCTTGCCTCAGCCTTCCACGTAGCTGGGACTACAGATGCCCATCTACAACGCCCAGCTGTTTTTAGAGATGATGTCTCACTCTGGCTCAGGCTAGTCTAGAACCTGTGAGCTCGGGCAATATATATCCACCACAGCCTCCCAGAGTGCTAGGATTATAGGCATGAGCCACCACACCCAGCCTTTTTTCTTTCTTTTTTTTTTTTTTTTTAAGCAAGTTGAGTAAGCAATGGGAATGGAGAAGGAACAAATGAATCTGTAACTAGTTGTGCTCAATTAGTGGTAAACACCATTGCACTTGGACCAGACCTAATATTCTATAACCTTATTTAGATCTTTCGTTTGATGTATTCACATCATAGAGAAATTTGTTAAAAATCTTTGACTATAATTGTTTTTTTTTTTTTTATACAGGGCCTCACTCTGTCACCTTGGGTAGAATGCAGTGGCGTCATCATAGCTCACTGTGAACTCAAACTCCTGGGCTCAAGGAATCCTCCTGACTGAGCCTCCGGAATAGCTGGGACTACATGTGCACACCACCATGCCTAACTAATTTTTTTCTATTTTTGGTAGAGATAGGGTCTTGCTCTTGCTCAGGCTGGTCTTTGACTCCGGACCTCAAGCAATTCTCCCAGAGTACCAAGATTACAGACGTGAGCCACTGCACCCAGCCTGAAAATGTCTTTATTTTGATTTCGTTTTTGAAGGATATTTTCATTGGGTGCAGAAATCTAAGTTTGCTATTATTTCCTTTCAGCACATTAAAAATATTTTACTATCTTGTTGTTTTTATTATTTCTATTGAGAAGTCAACTGTCAATCTAATGTTTTGCCTGGGAAGATTAACTGTCCTTCTACCTTGATTCTCCTTGTCTTTGGTTTTCCACAGTTTTACTGCAATGTATCAGGATATGAACTTTAAAAAATGTATTCTGCTTGGCATCTGTTGGTTCTCTTGAACCTGCAGATTGATATCTTTCACTAGTTTTATCAAAATATCCGACATTGTCTCCTAGGGTAATGCTTCTGCTATGTATTCTACTTTTCTTTCTTCTGAGACTGCAAATTAACATATGTTAGACCTTATTGTAGCCTATGGCTCTTACCCTAATTTTGATTTTTTTATTTTCCCCACCCTTTTATGTTTTATGGGTATTCATCTGCTTTTATTTCACTTTCTCTCTCTCTCTCTCTTTTTCTTTTCTTTTCTTTTTCTTTGTCTTTTTTTTTTTTTTTTTTTTTTTTTTTTTTTTTGAGATAGTCTCACTCTGTTGCCATGGGTAGAGTGCTGTAACATCATAGCTCATAGCAACCTCAAACTCCTGGGCACAAGTGATCCTCTTGCCTCAGCCTCCCAAATAGCTGGGACTATAGGAGCACCATCACAATAGAAAATTATTTTTCTATTTTTAGTAGAGACAGGGTGTTGCTCTTGCTAAGGCTGGTCTCAATTCCTGAGCTCAAGCAATCCACCAACCTCAGCCTTCCAAAGTGCTGGGAATACAGGCGTGAGCCACCACATCTGGCTTTCTTATTTCGTACTTTTAACTCTCTCTTCATCTGTGTGTAATCTATTGCAATGAGTTGAATAGCATCCCCTAAAATTCATCTATACCCAAGACCTCAGAATGTAGCCTCATTTGGAAGCAGAGGTTCTTGGTGGATGTAGATAATGAAAGATCTCAAGATGAAAGCATCCTGGATTTAGGATGGGCTTTAAATCCAAAGACTGGCATCTTTTTAAGAGAAAGGAGAGGGAGATTTGGATGCAGAGAGGCACATAGAGAAGAGGAATGTGAAGATGGAAGCAGATTTGGAGTTTTGCTGCCACAATTCAAGAAGCAAAGATCCACCAGAAAGTAAGAGAAAAGCAAAGAAGAATTTTCCCCTGAAGCTTTGAAGAAAGTGTGGCCCTCCCAACATCTTGATTTTGGACTTCCAGCTCTAGAACTGTGAGGAAATAAATTTCTGTTATTTTCAGCTACCAAGTTTGTGATGATTTTTACAATAGTCTTAGGAAACTAATATATCCAGCCCTTAAGTTATTCTGGAATAATATGGGGAACTCCTGTGAGACAATTCGTCAACCAATCATATACAACCTTATTTCATGTGCGTTTCTGTATAAAGACAACTTATTTAATATGTGTTATTGATTCATTAACATTGAACTCCTGGCCAACAGCACTCTAACTCATGCCTGGACAGAGTTTATCTCACACACACAGCCGTCTCATACCTAGGAATACTGCACAGCGCATCAGCACTACACTTGAGGGCCGTTTAAATGGCAAAATCACCACAAACAAGCACAAAAATGCAAACAAACAAAACAAACAAACAAAAAAACGCTGGCACAATGGCTCATGCCTGTAATTCCCAGCACTTTTGGAACCTGAAGCAGGGGGATCACTTGAGACCAGGAGTTTAAGACAAACCTGAGCAACATATCAAGACCCTCTTTAAAAAATTTCTAAATTAACTGGCTTCCTAACTACTCTGGGAGGCTGAGGTGGGAAGATCGCTTGAGCCCAAGGAGTTCAAGGTTGCGGTTAGCTGTGATTGCACCACTGCACCCTAGCCTGGGCAACAGAGGGAGATGCTATCTCAAATAAATAAATAAATAAATAAATAAGCAAGCAAAATAGGACTAAACAGATAACAGAAAGGACACTTGTTTACAATCTGAGGGCTGAAGCAAGGAGGCAGAGGAGGAAGCTTAGATAGGAATGTGTACTTTGGGTGACTCAAATTTTCCATTACTCGGTGCCAAATGTAAGTTCACAAGTAACCAGGAAAGCACCAGTATTGATGTTCAGGTTATAAACATATTTTGGCGAGTAGGCAAATTCACAAAAATGAAATTGCAAACAATGAAGCTCAACTGTAGAACTAAATCCGGAGAAGAGAGATTTTATGTAATTTCAGATATAAAGCTTCGATACTATATGAGGCTTCCACATCATTCATTGCGGATATTGGCCTAACGTTCTCAGCAGATTGACTATCTGTGGTCCCTAAAGCTTCTCAAAGTCTGCTGTAATGTATCTACCACATTAAGTTCTCTAAACCCAAGTAAAAGGACACCTCCATTCTTTCCTTACCTGTCTCTCCTTTCCCTGGGCAGGTTATTTTCTTACTCCTGTTTTAGCAGGGTTCCCCTTGTTTCCTGGCTCTCCAGCGGCATAGACTTGGGGTCTGCTATCTCCACCATTATTAGAATTTATCTGCTTATAATGCAAGGTGGGGGCAGGGGGCACTGGGCAGATAAGTTAGACTAAATCTGGAACAATCCTTATCAGAATAGTCAAAACTGAAACTAATCCAAACATTTCAATCACTTACTTGGAGTCTTCGCTCTTGTTTTTTTCCTCTGGATACTTGATAATGTGTATTTTGTAGTTGTGCCAGGAACAAGTATCACTTTCCAGCACTTTCTTCTTTCCTGTGACTTTGATTCAATATATTTAAGGATTTGGGTTTTTCTTTTTGTTTGTTTGTTTTTTTGAGACAGAATCTCACTCTGTTGCCCTGGGTAAAGTACTATGGCATCATAGCTCACAGCAACCTCAAACTTGGGCTCAAGAGATCCTCTTGCCTCAGTCCCCTAAGTAACTGGGGCTATAGGCACCCATCACAACACCTGGCTAGTTTTTCCATTTTTAGTAGAGACAAGGTCTCACATTTGTTCAGAGTGGTCTTGAACTCCTGAGCTTAAGCAATTCACCGGCCTCTAAGCAATTCACCGGCCTCGGCCTTCCAGAGTGCTAGGATTATATTCATGAGCCACAGTGCCCAGCTAGGGTTTGAATTTTTTGTGGTGCTGTTATCTAGCAAGTCATAAATAAAGGAATGTATTATAAGTTTGGGGAATACAAAGAGGCCCAGATGGACTGATAGGTTCACAGTGATAGAAGACATGTTTTTGTAACTTTCTTTTGAATCTTCTTTGCAAAAACTTCTGTCCTTACTCAGCCTAGACCATAGGAAAGGGTTTAACAGACACTATCCTGGAAACTGAAAGCAGGAAATTAATATTGCCCAGCCGGTAAGAGTGAACAAAGTAAGTTTCATGCTTATTCAGCCTAGACCATAGGAAAGGGTTTAACAGACACTACCCTGTAAACTGAAAGCAGGAAATTAGTATTGCCCAGCCGGTAAGAGTGAACAAAGTAAGTTTCATGCTGCATAAACTCTTCTAATGCTACCCATATATAGGCTCACTCACTATCTACAGAACAGTTAAAAGTGATCCTTATGTGGGTAGAAGAACTACAAGTTTCAGGATTATTTTATTTTGTAGGGCTAAATATTTACTAAAGACATTTGCAGAGGTTGTATCAATCTGCCTATCTTAGAAGGAGTCTCTCCAAAAATTGTCATTTTGTCTTGTCTTCACAAAGATTCCTCCTTAGTGAGGCAAGAAGATCACTTAAGCCCAGGAGCTTGAGGTTGCTGTGATCTGTGACGCCATGACAGTCTACCAAGGGAGATAGACTGAGACCCTGTGTCAATAAATAAATAAATAAGTAAATGTGACTGGAATCTATCAGTCAGAATAGTTTGACAGTATTTTAGTGGGAATGCAGTGGCTCAACCCTGCATTTACAGAGTAACCCTGGGAATTCTTTGAGGTAATTCCTCATGGGAACTCCTTGCTCTCAGCATGAATTGGGTGTAAGTAATTGCCACAGAATTTTAATAGTTCTATGTACACATTTATTTTATCTTTGTCTTTTATCTTAGAAGACAATTTCAGATGACGATTTTTTAATGTCTTCTTCCTAAATTATTCCTAGAGCTTTGAAACCTACTCTTTTTTTTAAATTTCAAAATATTAAGGGGTACAAATGTTTTTATTACATGGGCAAATCACACATGTCTAATGCTGAAGTTGTGTGCACTTATCAACCAAATGGTGTTCATTACACAGTAGTTAAGTTTTATCCCTCACCTCCCTCCCACCCTCCCTCTTCGTGGTTTCCAATGTTGAGATCTATTCTTAATCTGGAAATACAAATTTTTTTCCTTATGCATTTTCATATGGCTTAGAATTATCATGCAAATAATACATACTCATTGTTAAAAAATTAAAGCCAGGAGTACACAAGGATATATAGTGAAAAGTGAAAGAATCTTCATCCTGGATATAATCACTATAAACAGATTATTATCTGTGCTTCTATAAATTATCTATGCATATAAAGGCACATAATTTGTGCATAAATGGGGTTCAACTGAGTGTTCTGGCACTTGCTTTTTATCTAAATGTATACTTTAAATTGATATTTTAAAAGGTACAGCAAGGGGCAGCGCCTGTGGCAAGTAGGGCGCCAGTCCCATATGCCGGAGGTGGCAGGTTCAAACCCAGCCCTGGCCAAAAACTGCAAAAAAAAAAAAAAAAAGGTACAGTAAGATAGGGCCTACCATGCAGTATGACATTTCACAACATTATGCTCTTTTCTTCTTCATTGTAACATAAAGTGCCTTTAAAGTGACCTTTTGTTTCGGTATGTATGGCAAGAACACAGAGTTTTACAATAAACAATATCTCGCAATAATGACTCATTATTTGAAGGGGAAAAAAAAAACCCCAGCAAATATCTTGGGAAAATGTCATCATGCATCTGGTGGTCAGCAAACTTGGAGAGAGATTCCTGTCTAGTTCTATGCATTCCATATTCAGTCTCACAAAGAATGAGATTGTGAGCAAACCCCTTTTACCAGTGGGATGTTCGACTAAAATTTTTTTGACCAAGATACTCATACCATTTTTCAAGACCTGAAAGCTAGCTAGATTTTAAAAAATAAGCTCCACAGAAAGCCTAATGTTTTTTATTTTTAGCTTCATGAATTTTCCCAACTTAGGCTTTTAAAATAATGGGTCGGGCCACATCTATGGTGCATATTTTTATCTATAATAAAAAACAAATAAATAAATAAATAAATAAAAATAAAAATAAAAAAATAAAATAGCAACTCCCACCAGCTGATTATTTTAATGCCTACTGTGTGTCAACCTATGACGAATGCTTTAGGTATGTGATTTCATTTAATCTTCACAGCAACCTATGAGGCAAGCACTGTTCTTTTCTGGTTTCCTTTCAGTTCATGAAACAGAGGCCCATGAATGTTAAGAAACATGTTCAAGACTGTACTGCTAAGTGGAGAAGCTGAGTTTCCGACCAAGGTCAGTCTGACTCCAGAGGCCATAAGCTAATCTTTACACTACCCAGCTTCTCTCCTGTGGAATACCTTGTCCCTTCTCTGTCCACTTGTTGCCCTTATACTGTGGGTGCACCCCAATTAGCATATCTGTGGTGTTAGCTTAAACAGCCTTATTGCCCTTCTAACATTTATTTGTTTCTTTTGAATCTCCCTTCTAGAAAGTTCTGTCCTCATTCAGCTTAGACCACCCTAATAGAAGAGGGATTAGCAGACACTGTCGATCATAGTGGAAAAAGGGAGTTCACATTGGCCAAATGTCCTCTTTCTAAAACCTGAACAAAGATGAACATCAACTGACCATGAACTCTGTGTGCCTCGCATGCCTGTTTACAGCACATGAATTTTTATTATGACCTATATCTATAGAGAATAACTAAAATTTGGTTAGCAAAATAAGTTAAAGAGAAACTCATCAGCTCAGCACCCATAGCTCAGTGGTTAGGGTGCCGGCCCCATACACCGGGGCTGGAGGGTTTGAACCTGACCCAGGCCTGCTAAACAACGATGACAAAAACAACAAGAAGAAAAAAGAGCCAGGCATTGTGGTGGGCGTCTGTAGTCCCAGCTACTTGGGAGGCTGAGGCAAGAGAATCACTTAAGCCCAAGAGTTTGAGGTTGCTGTGAGCTGTGACACCATGGCACTTTACCGAGGGTGACGTAGTGAGACTCAGTCTCAAAAAAAAAAAAAAAAAAAAAAAA
>CAUYPK010153339.1:0-12000 GCA_963574355.1 Loris lydekkerianus | reverse complement strand
AGTTAAACACATATGATAATGTGTTAAAGAGATTGTTCAGTAAATATGCACAAATATAAGCAATAAGGAACTGTTGTTTTTCATTTCAGCATTTTTTCTTAATATACATGAAACAATTTTTTTTTTTTTTTTTTTTTTTTTGAGGCAGGGTCTCAACTCTTTTGCCCCAGGCCAGAGTGCTATAGCATCAGCCTAGCTCATAGCAGCCTCAGTCCCCTGGCTTCAAGGGATATTCCTGCCTCAGCCTCCCAAGTAGCTGGGTCTATGAGCACCCCACCACAGAACCCAGCTAATTTTTCTGAAAACATGCAGATCTTGTTTTTTGGAGCCTTACTCTGTCACCCTGGGTAGAGTGCCATGGCATCATCACAGCTCACAGCAACTTCAAACTCTTGGGCCCAAGCAATCTCCTGTCTCAGCTTCCTGAGTAGCTGGGACTATAAGTGCCCACCACGATACCCAGCTAACTTTTCTATTTTTAGTAGAAACAGGGTCTTGCTCCTGCTCAGGCTGGTCTCAAACTCCTGAGTTCAAATGATCCTTCCACCTTGGCTTCCCAAAGTGCTAGGAGTACAAGTGTGAGCCACCATGCCCAGCCATTTTTTTTTCTCCCCCAATTTTGACAAGAGCCAATACTCTTGTGCTTTGAAATTTTGGGTATAGGTAAATTCCAGGACAGATTGAGAGCCTTTGACAAATCATAAACCAATCCATGGGTCTAGGTTGAAGTTCAGATGCTGCTCCCTGTAGGGTAGATTGGAAAGTTTCCAGTTTGAAGAAAAATAGATAAACCCCTGCAATGCAAGGAAGAATGTTTTCCTCTAAAATATCTTTCAGAATCAGCAATTTTACTGTTTTAGATTTTTTCCTGAAACAGTGAAATGAGCTAAGTATGAAATAGTCATCCTTAGAAGGCTGTTTGTCAGACTAGGTCTCCAGACCTGTTATGGTTTTAATACAAACTTTTGGAGAAGTCAAGTCAATGCTAGCAAGTCCCAGGAGTCCACCTGTCAGTAGTTGTCAAACAGCATCTCCAGAGTTTCTGGAGATGCGGTGACTCCTTCCCAACTTCAAGGGGACCACTTTGTGTAGAAGGTGGAGTTGAGCTCAGCAAGGGGAGCATGCCGTGGGTGCTCCACACCCCCCGCTCACTCACAGTGGGCTTCAGGGAATTACTACAGAAAAAATATTCTTCACTTTGTCAGGTAAGGAAGTATTCCGAGAGTAAGTAACACTAATAAATAGCATATTACCTGATACAGACTGCCTTTAGAGAAAAATAAAATCAGAATCAAGTGTTATGAGGTCTTGTCACAAATGACATTTTCTTTTTCCATATATTTTTAGATTTAGGATGGTTTGGACTTCCAACTGAGCTGCATTAAACATTTCAAATATGTCTTCTTTGTAAGATACCTCAGATATCTTCCAAGCTACCTATATGGTAAGATTTGATTCATGCCAAATTTAAATATCATCTCTTTAATTTCTTGAATTGAGAGGAGAAAAGTTAAAATAGGGGAGCATATATACATTTATGGGGATGTATTTATATGTGTGTGTGTGCATGTATAGATATATGTAGAGGGAGAGAAGGAGACAGGGTATGGGGAGAGAGCAGATCTCCAATTGGTGGTCTGTTTCTGTGGAACAAAACATATATCTCCAGAGAGATTTATATAAAGGTATTGGCTCATTAATTTTGGAGGCTGAGAAGTCTCATGGTTTGCTATCTGCAAGCTTAGGACCAAAGACCATGTGTCGTATACTCCGAAGGCCTAAAAGCCAGAGGATCAATGGCCTAGATTCTAGATTGAAAGCCAGAGAGCTGGGAACACCCGCAGCAGGAGAAGATTGATGGTCCAGCTCAACCAATAAGGCAGAGAGAGGGTAAATCATGCCTTCCTGAACCTTTTGTTTTATTCAGATTCTCAGTGGATTGAATAATGCTTATTCATATTGGAAGGGCAATGTCCTTTAACAATGATTCCAAGGCTAACCTTTTCCTGAAACACCTTCATAGACCTACCCAGAAATCATGTTTATCTTTGAAATTTTAGAATAATATGAGGGTACAAACAGCTAGGTTACAGTGTTTGCATTTGCTGATCCAAAGGATCAGTTGTGCCCCTGACCTAGGAGGTGTGCCATATAGACTTATACTGTGCATTGGTGAGAGCACCCCAATCCCCCTTCCCCTTTCCTGATCCCCCTTCCTATTCCCCTCCCCCCAAGTTGAATTAAATTGAGTTTTTCTCTTATGTGGGTGTGTATTAGTTCATCTACTGGCTTCATATTAGTATTGAATACATTGGATACTTGCTTTTCCATTCTTGATACTTGGTTAAAAAGAATGCTCTCCACCTCTATCCAGATTAACCAGATATCTCTGCATCCTATAGCTCAGTCAATTTGACATGTAAAATTAACTATCACAGAAAGAAAACAACTTTCAGTTTCCATGTGCACTTATTTGGAATGATTGAACATAAGACCTACATAGCCTCCAGGCATTGCAAAACTTAAATTACGCTTTCTTCTTGCAGAATCAATATATCATTTGTTATTAAACTGTCATTCTGAAGGAAAATACCTACAACACAAGGACATTTTATCTGAAGTTTCTCTTGGAACTTCTAAATCAGAATCAACAGAATTAATGCTAAAAATGGTGATGTGATATCTTTGTTTCACCCAAAATTTCATTAACTATAGTATCTGGAGTTGGGACTCAGGAATTTGTTCATTGGCAAACATTCTGCCTGATAATTCTTATGTGCTGTAGAATTTGGGAACCAATGATTTGGGGATTCTGTCGTGACATTATTTAATCATGAATTTAAAAAAAATAGAAATGCATAGAATTTATTATGTATTTCGTTTATAATTTGTAGCATTTCACTGCGGGTTTATTATATTAAAATATCATAAAACCAAATAGTTCTTTATTTTTTAACCAAATATACAAATGATTATCAACTCCATATATACACATTACACTTAACTTGAAATTTAAAAATTAATTAGCTTGTATTTCACCAAAAAGTGAAAATTTGATAAAAAACATATAAAACTTCAGCAGGCATCCAAGAAGCCAAGAGACTTTGATCTTCAGACAAGGAACATGAACAACAGATTCCTGTAATTTTCCTGATTTTACTTCAACAGAAACTCTGTACTAGAAGGAGAGACTAACGAAGAGGGAGGAAGTCTTGTTGGGTTGAGGAAATAGGATTAGGATGTAAGAAGGCTGAGGCGGGGAACATTTCCAGGCCAGTAAACTGGAAGGTGAGAGTTAGAGAAAGTGCTCCAACAATCGGTATAGGGGTCTACTCGTGTCTGTTACTAAATATCAAGCTGTGGGTGCATAAAGGAAAACTATGTGATAACAATGCCTTCTTCTCCCACTCCAAAAAAAACTCACCAGTAAGTGACAATCTATACAACTTATAATCTCAAACAGGAGTCAAAGACATTCATCTTCTAACCAGCTAGTGGGTAAAATCCTCATTAAGAGCCCGGGGTATTCATTAGAGACCCCAGAAAAATTCATCCTTAGTAATAATGCTAAATTAGTCCCGGAGACAAGAAGCACATTCTAGAACCTTCCTAACAAAATGAAAACTAGCCCAATTAGGTTGATTGCCAAATAACTTACCTGCCCATCAGAATAAATTTCAACAGTTTCTATAGGAAGATAACAGCATATAGACACTTGACTATGTAACATCAAAATGATCTGGAGCTGATTACACAAAAATATCCCTGATGAAGAGAAAAATCCTTACATAAAAACATAGAAATGATAGATATAAAGGAATTAGTAGACAATGACTTCAAAACGATGTATCTAATCTGAAAAAAATTAACGGCGTAGAAATAGCAGCATACTTGACCCTGAAGTTGAGAAACCACCCAAAGAGAGACTGGGACAGAAAGAAATAAGACTAAAAAAAATAAATAAATAAAATAAAAAAATAAAAAAGAGGAATGCCTCAGTGATTTGTAGAGCAATATCAAGTGATCAAGGTAATTTGGCTACAAATTTATAAAAAGGAAAAAAAAAAAAAGAGGAGGCCAAAATAATGTACAAAGGCATGGGGCCAAAATTGTTTTCAAAATGGATGAAAACTGTAAACTTCCAAATCCAAGAAGCTCTGTAAACCCTAAGATGATAAACAGTAGACCTGCACTATCAGACAAAATAGCACAGTTGGAACCCTTAACTCTCAAAAAGGAATAAAGGTGTAAGAAATGCTAAAAGTGTAAAAAAATCATATATTTTTCATATTTTTAAATTTCTTTAAGAGAGTTATGACTATAGTACAATAATTATAAATTAATTGTAAGAGGTATAAAAGTAAAATATGTGACGACAATAGAACAGAACAGAGGGGGAAATGGAAAGGGAAGTGGGCTGTTGCACGACTCCTGAAGTGCTATAATAGTATTTTAAGAAGGCTTGAAGATAGTTCATGATACACTAAAATTGAATATAATAGGTCTTAGAAAAACCAATGAAGCAAAACATAGATACAGCTGGTAAGTCAATAACAGATACAAAACTAAATATTAAATATCTGAAATAAAAATTAAAAAATGAGAAAGAAAATAAATGAAGAGCATATGAAACAAACACAAAACAAAGACAACGATGGTAGATTTTACTTGCAAATCAAAAATTAAATATAAAATGTGGTTACTCCAAATAAAAGGCAATGGTTGTCAGACTGATAAAAAGGCAACATGCATATGCACTATTTACAAAAAAAATGCATTTAAAATATATAGCGTATATGTTTTGATAGGAAAAGAATGAAAAATGATGTATAATTTATTAATTACAAGAAAGTGGTAGTGGCTATTGAATAGTAGAATACTAGATCTTCAGTTCAAAGTACTTGAACATTCATAAAGAAAGACATTTAATAATGATCCAAAGCAGTGGTTCTCAACCTTCCTAATGCCACAAACCTTTAATACAGTCCAAAGAGGTCGGGACCCTCAGGTTGAGAACTGCTGATCCATTTATTAGGAAGAATAACAACTCTAAATGATTACTTTGTGTAGCAGAAATGCTCCAAAATCTACAAAGCAAATACCGATAGAGCTCAAATGAGAAAGAGACAAATTCATAACTAGTGTAGAACTTAAATGCTCCTTTTTCAATGATTGATGGAACAAACAGATGGTAAATCAGTAAGAACATAGATGATGTGACCTTCACTGTGCACTCACTGACCTAATGGAACATTTATAGAACACTTCATTCAACAATTACAGAATATATATTCTTCCTAAGTGTGCAAAAAATGTTACTAAGGTTTAAAAAAATGATGATCATGGAGTACATCTTAATGAATTTTAAAATGGAGAAGACACAGAACTTCTGGTCAGAGACAAAGAAATTTATTATTCACAGCAGTGGCAGCAGTCAGGGTATTAGTATAATCTTTTAGCGGGTCTCTCAGCCCCAATTTCTCTTGGTGACACAAAGAGGATTAGGTGACACATGGACACTTATTGCTTTTTATTATAAAAAGAGAATCAGAAGCATTTCTAAGGGGAACTAAGTACAAATGTCCATGCTCCAGGGAAGACATTTGTTATCTTCCCAGCTGGTAAGAAAATCTGCCCTTTGCTCTAAAGGAAGATATTCTCTCTAAGTATGTTCACTATGGAAATATTTTTAAAAAATAATCTAGAGCAAAGGCATCAATGCTTCAGGCAGAAAAATGTGCAGAAACATAAAAGATGGATGAAGAACCATTCAGCAATGATCGGTCAAAATTCTAGCAAGCAAAGTATTTGGTAGAAATTATTAATAAAAAAACAAATTATGAATCTCATGAGGAGGTAGAAGTGACCCAGAATAGCTGTATTATTATAATTTTTGGAAACCTTAGAAATCTTTATTTATTAATTCATTTTGAAATAACAGTAGTAAATCCATTGTATGGCACGTAAATATTTACATGAAAAATAACTTTTCAAAAAATACTGTGAAGAGTATTTTTTTGGTTTGTTTTACATTCTTAATCATTTTGAGTGTACATTTCAGTGGTGTTAAGATTCGCTTTGCTGTGCAACCATCATTACTCCATCTCCATGACTCTTTGTGAGCACACTATACAACAACTCCCCCTCGTCTCCACCCTATAGCCTAGGAAACCCTTATTCAGCCTTTTGTTTCTATGAATTTGACTATTTGGGGTACCTAATAGAAGTAGAATCGAAAGGTCTACATCTTTTTGTACTGGTCTAATTTCACTTAGCACAGTTTTTTAATGGTTTGTTCATGTTGATATGTGTGTTGGGATTTCCTTCCATTTTAAAGCTGAATAATATCCCATGGTATGTATAGAGCATATTTTTGCTTATGCATTCCTCTATTGATGAACACTTAAACAGCTTCCATCTTTTGGCTATTGTGTATAATGTTGCCATGGGTGTGGATCTACAAATATCTGCTTGGGGTCTTAACTTCAGTTCTTTTGGATACATAGATAAAGCAGAATTGCTGCACCACATGTTCACTTAATTTTTAGTTTTATGAGGGACTGAAGTCTGCTATTCTAATATTCAACAGCACTGATACTTATCATAATTAATAAATTGCATATATATATAATTTTCTATTCTTTTACTTTAGAATACATGTGCTATATATTTTAAATGCATTTCTTATAAATAGTACATTGACGTATATTGTCTCATCATCTTTCCTTAGCCGCTTTGACATCTCTACCATGAACGCACAGGGTTGCAATTTTTTTTTATAGCTTTGTCAACATTTTATTTTCTCTGTGTATAAGTAATAGCCATCCTAATGGCTTTGAGTTTAGATTTTTCTTTTTGTTCTTGTTCCTATAAGGTTAGGTTGAGATTTTCTTCTTTTTTATATTTATTTTATTTTATTTTATTTTTTTGAGACAGAGCCTCTCTTTGTTGCCCTCGATAGAGTGTCATGGCATCATAGCTCACAGCAACCTCAAGCTCTTGGGTTCATGTGATCCTCTTGCCTCAGCCTCCCCAGTAGCTGGAACTATAGGTGCTTACCACAATGCCCAGCTAATTTTAGAGACAAGGTCTCGCCGTGGCTCAGGACCTGTGAGCTCCAGCAATCCACCCACATTGGTCTCCCAGAGTAACAGGATGACAAGCTTGACCTACTGTGCCTGGCCCTTTTCTTCTTTTTTAACGTAAGCACTTACAGTTACACATTTTCCTCCTGCACTGCTTTCATTGTGTCTCATAAGTTTTGGCATGTTGTTTTTTTTATTTTCTTTGTTTCAAGATATTTTCTAATTTTTCTGATGATTTTTTTAACCCATCAATTTTGTTAGAGAGCATGCTGTTTAATTTTCATATTTTTGTGTATCTTCCCATTTTTGTTTTGCTACTAACTTCTAATTTCATAACATTATGATCAGAAAAGATACTTTATATAATTCCTATTTTTTAAATTTATTATGTCTGCTTTGCGGCAAATCTATAGCCTGCCTTAAAAAAATGTTACATGTGAACTTCGGAAAAAAGTGCTTCTTACGTTGCTGAGTGGCAGCTCTGTGTGAGTCTGTCGGCTTAGTTGGTCTCTAGTGTTGTCCTTGCTCCCTGCTACCTTGTTGATTTCTGCCTGGTTGTTTCATCCAACATTTGTTTATCTTATAGTACCTCAATTTCTCCTTTATTTGGAAGGGAAAATATTTTTGGTTGTAAACTTTTCACTTGACACCATTTTCTTTTCTTTCAGCACTTTCAATATATTCATCCCATTGCTTTCTGGCCCACAAGGTTCCTGCTGCAAAAACTCACTAAATAATCTTAATGAGGAGACTTTGTGTGTGATGTCACATTTCTCTTGCTGCTTTCAAGATTCACTCTTTGTCTTTGGCTTAGATTTGTGTTACTTGGTGTTTGTTGAGCTTCTTATATTTGTTATGCATATCTTTCCTTGAATTCGTGATGTTTTGGGTCATTATTTCTCCAAATCACCTCTCTCTTCCTATTACTCTTTTATTCTTTAGCAATTTCTATAATGCACATATTGGTCCACTTAATAATGACCCATACATTCCATAGGCTCTATTCATGTTTCTTCATTCTTTTCTCTTTTTGCTCCTCAGACTCTAAAATTTCAAAGGGCAAGTCTTCTAAGTTCACTGATTCATTTTTCTTCCTGTTCAAAAACCACTATTGAATCTCTCTAGTAAGTTCTTAAATTCACTTGTATGTTCAGCTCCATAACTTCTGTTTGGCTCTTTTTAACAATAATTTCTGTCTCTTTATAGACATTGTAATTTTCTTCATACATAGTTTTCCTGATTTTCTTCAGTTTTTTTTTTTGTGTGTTTTCCTTTAGCTCTCTGAGAGTTTTAAAGTCTTTGTCTAAGAAGTCTGAAGCCTGTGTTTTTTTTAAGGTCAATATCTGGAATTGTATTTTGTTGCTTTGTATAGGCCATGTTTGTCTGTTTCTTCATATACCTTGTGATTTTTTTCTTGAAAATTGAACATTTGAAAAAGCTCCACCAGTCTTTGCAGAGTGGATCTGTGAAGAGGAAGACACTCCCTAACCAGATGCATGTGATGGCTGAAGGCCTTTTCAGACCTTTCCTTGGCATGTGTCTTCACTAGGTCTTTTCTCCCTCCCAATTCCCTTACATCCATGATAGTTTTTAAATGTCTCAATTTCTCTGAAATTCCCTCCAGTTTTTCTTGGGGGGAGTTTCTTGGCCTTAGATATTATGACTCTGCCTATAATTCCTTTCACCAAGGTGTCCACAGGCCTTCAGTCACCTGCAGTTTGTGCTTCCTTTGTGATGTTCAACCTGAGATTCAAAGTATGCTCTGGACCTCATCTGAGCTCTGAATCAAGGAATACAGAAACTAACCCTTTGGGCAGCCCATACATAAGCCAGAATATTGCAAACAATTTCTTCTCTTTCTTCCCTTTTTCTGTTTTGAGGAAAGTAACTTGGAATTGGACTGCTTCCTTCTAACTACCTTATTCCACAAAGTCTAAAGATTGACTAATAAGCACATAAAAAAATCATCAATGTTATTGGTCATCAGGTAAATGTATATTCTCAATGAGATAAATACTCATTAAAATAATAAATATTAAATAATGAAAAATTCAATTGCCCCCCACCACGCCCCATCTGGCAATGTTTAGCCTCTGTCCCTATAGAGTTTCAGTCCCTATATTCCCTGCAATTCTTTGGACTTTCAAATTTATTCATACTCTTTTATTTATCTAGAATGCTATTCTTTCTATATCTGCATGCTCAAACCATACAAACTTTTTCAAAGTCAATTTTAAATGCTACAGCCTCAATGAATCTTCCTGTGTTTGAAGTAATATTAGCCTATTCTGAGCTCTCATGTTAAATTATATGTTCCTCCAAATGTATTTATAGAATCTATATTGTATTATTTTTTATTTGTTGAGACAGTGTCTCACTCTGCTTTACCAAACTTCAGTGCCATGGCATCAGGCTAGTTCATTGCAACCTCAAACTCCTTGGCTCAAGCAATCCTCCAACCTCAAGTCTCTAGAGTAGCTGGGACTACAGACATCTGCCACAACCCCCAGCTAATTTGTTTATTTTTAATAGAGGCTCTTGCTCTTGCTCAGCCTCCCAGAGTGCTAAGATTACAGGTGTGATCCACCATGCCTAGCCTACATTGTATTATTAATGAGTTATTATATCTGACTACATTTTAAACACTTTAAGTACAAGGATCTTGTCTTGCTAACCTTTTTATGCACTCGAGTTTTTTAAAAAGTGCTTGAATCATAGTAAATTGATATTTATTAAATGAACATGTGAATGTGTCATTATAATGTTTATAAAATCATGGTCTATCTATGATTTAATATTTTCTACCTAATAATTCACATAATACTCTCTACTTCTAATTATTGAATTTGAGTCATTTATAACCCTACCATATCTAATTCTAGCTTGCAGCTTCTATGATTCTCCATGCTCACAAACCAGATAATCAAACTTATTAAGTACTATGTATTAAATGAGGGTAATTAGGCTCTCAGGGAGGGTTTCATGGCTTTTCATATATTAAATAGGGGCTTTTAAGTTTGAGCTTTAAATGCAATTGTTCAGAATGATTATTTTGTCAACATCCACATTTTAGAACTAAATTTTGAAACACAGACAATGGTTTCCAGAAATCTGAACTCCATAAAAATATGGCATTGTGTTGCTAGAAAAATCATCCCTTTTATAGAAGATGGCCATTCTAACAACTGAATATGTGTCCTTTCTGACAAATAAATTCTTGTGTTCAGGATTCAGAACCAGACAGCTGTCACAGCACCACTGAGGATTCCTCTAAATTGCAGCAGATGGTGCTACTTATTTGGCCATCTAATGCTATTCTGAAGTATCAGCTGGCCAACTGCTCTGGTGAAGGTATGAAAATAGAAGATTTATTTAAAGTCAGAGGATGCAAGTCCAAATGTTTTGGGATACTGAGTTTAAACTGATAATGGAAAAATTGTATCCAACAAATTTCCAGGACAGATCCATTAGAGGGTGTGGTTGTAAAACTCCATTCCTTACATGCAAGCATTCATGGAAAATACGGCTAGCTGTACTATAATCTCTTCTGTGCCCCTCCTCCCTATGTGCACACAGCCACAGGCATGGTCATACATGCACACAAATAGCATATGTGGTTCTATACATACAGGTGCTAATCAGTATGCAATGTATAGCACCACTTAGGAAGCAACTGGATTACCTGTGGCTTATATTTGTAAATAGGTACAGAATGTTTTGATGATCTACATTAGACATAAGAGAATTTCTCAACTTTATTTTTAAGGCAGAAGTTGTAGTCCATTGTAGCACTTACCAACATGCAACAATCTGGTCTTTCTGCATCACAGTGATATCTTTCTGACCATGCTTTTGGTCATTTCTATAGCCACTATGGCTAATTCCTTATCAGAATTAAATCTAGTTAATTAATACTTGGCTTAACACTCTCCAGAGTACAATTTTTAAGGACATTTTAATTCTAATTTATATCAATAACTGTTTACATGTAGAGCTTAAGGATAGCTTACTGTAGCTATTAAATAGAATACCCACATATTGTAAATTCTTTCTATAAAGTCAATAGATTTCTATTTGGGGAATAGGGAACTTCTTCCTTGAGACAAATGAGCTAAATAAATTATTCAACTGAACATCCATTTAAATTGGTGCACTACATTACACAAAAGAGGGCCGCTTAAAAAGTGAAAAATAGACAGGAAACTCGGAGATCGCTTCCAGGCATCTCTGTCGAAGGTTCAGGATAATATGGGAGATGAATTGGAAACATGAACATGCAAATAGAAATGGTGTTCATAAACTAACATAAATAAATAAATGAAACAGCTTTGCGTGGCTTATCAATGGAAGGAAGTGAGATCATGATGGAGAAAAAAGCTTTTAAAACACAGAAAGATCATTTTTTCATATGTCTGTCTTTAATCATCAGAGAAATGCAAATCTAAATTACCTTGAGATACCATCTAACTCCAGTAAGATTAGCCCATATCACAAAATCCCAAGACCAGAGATGTTGGCGTGGATGTGGAGAAAAGGGAACACTTCTATACTACTGGTGGGAATGCAAATTAATGCATTCCTTTTGGAAAGATGTTTGGAGACCACTTAGAGATCTAAAAATAGATCTTCCATTCAATCCTATAATTCCTCTACTAGGTATATACCCAGAAGACCAAAGATCACATTATAACAAAAATATTTGTACCAGAATGTTTATTGCAACCCAATTCACAATTGCTAAGTCATGGAAAAAGCCCAAGTGTCCATCAATCCACAATTGGATTAATAAATTGTGGTATATGTACACCATGGAATATTATGCAGCCTTAAAGAAAGATGGAGACTTTACCTCTTTCATGTTTACATGGATGGAGCTGGAACATATTCTTCTTAGTAAAGTATCTCAAGAATGGAA
>CAUYPK010153335.1:0-13854 GCA_963574355.1 Loris lydekkerianus | reverse complement strand
GATCTTGTGCTGTGTCTGCCCCATTGATCCTTGGGGGAGTTGATCTACTCTGATTATTCATATTGCCAGAGTTTTTCTGTTGATTTCACCTCATGATTGTTTTTCACCGTTGCCTCTGGCTGTCCTCAGAGTTGGGGAGGTGTTTCTCCAAGATTAGACCCCAGCGGGATCACTCTATTGTTGCTGGATCTTTGTAGGGAGTGACCCTGTGTAGTTCCTCTGGGGCTTCCTCAGCCAGGGTGTTCTGGTTGTGGAAGCAGCTCCGGAGTGTGACACACCTTGATCCAGCAATAGGGTGGGAGGTGGTGCGCACCATTCTGGGACTGCCTGGCGCCCAGTGACTTTGGCGCAGATAGCCCAAGGCTCCAGCAGTCTCTGGTCAGGAGACAGGCTCTGCACAGAGGCCGGGAAGGCTCCGGAGGGTACGCAGCTACCAGAGTCCCTGGCCAGATGAGTGGGCCGATGTGGAGGCAGGGAGGGTACAGGAGGGAGGACGCAAGTTGCATGGCTCCCGCTGTTCCTGGTCAGGGCATGCAGAGGCCTGGTGGGTCGGGGGTCGGGGCACAGCTCTTATAGAGGTCCAGGTGGCACCAAGCCCAGGAGTTTGAGGTTTCTATGAGCTGTGATTCCACGGTACTCTACCCAGGGCAACAGCCTGAGGCTTCAGTCTGCCAAAACTGGTTTCCCTCTGCCCCTGAGGGTTAAGGCTGTAAGGCAGCTCAGTCCCCGCCTTTACGCTGCTCAGTCACTAGGTTACTAGCTCCCACCCCATCCTTGCTCTGCAACTCTGAGGGCGGAATTTGCCAGGGCTGTTCTCTCACAATGGCTCCCTGCGGCCCACAGCTGAACACTATTAGCTCCGTCCGGCTCAGTGGCTCAGTCTGGGACCCTAGACAATGCTCAAAGTTCTCAGCACTCCTGCTCAAGCTCTCCCCAAGGAAGTTCAACTGAGTGCCAAGTCCAAAAACACCAAAGCGGTTCACAGGTAAGCCCTTTCTGGTTTGCAGTTTCACTGCTGCTTGTATTTACGGCTGCCAGCGGGATTAGGTTGATCGAACACATGCAACCACTTGCCAGTTTTCCACTGTTTTTGTCCTCCTCTTGGGGTCCAGAAGTCCCTTGCTGACACCCTGTATCATCAAAGGGATGATTATAGGCAGATCCCACCAGCCAGAGATGCCTGGAGTCTTATCTCCCCAGACTCACCGTGCCCAGTTGCAAGGAAGCTATTAGTCCTCAATTTTTTACTTTAATTTTGCAAACAAATATTTGTACATGTTTCTATTTCCTTAGAATAGCTTCCCCAATGTGGAGGAAGGTATGAACTCCTTAATGGCTTTTGATACCAGAAGGTGCTATTTTGTATTCCCCATAGCAGGGTAGAGGTGTCACATAGGTTGCCTATGCAGGGGTGAGGGGAAACTTTCTCTTTTCCACAAAGGTTTGCTGAAAAATTAACTCACAATTAAGGCTCATTAATAAGCAAAATTTTTATTTACGAATAATGGCATATGCATGGGGAGAACCACAAGAGTGATATGAACTTCAGATGTTTTTATATACATCCTTTAGAAGGAGGGGGACAAAATGAGGGGTATGTGTAGGTGCAATAAATTGTTACTAGGGACAATGACTAGATGGGGGGAACAGACTGAGTTATAAATTAAACTGAGGGGCATTGTGTTTTAAATAATTTAGGCCAGGTCTGCTTGCATTCTTGATCTTCTTTCCTGCAATATATTGAGATAACAGGGAGAGGAAAGGGAGTCTAATTTTTCCTTTGATCTTTAGATGGATCAGACCAATTCATGTAGATACAGGGAAGAAGCCTCTTCCAAGGGCCTGTTAATCTCTAAGAAACTTTTATTCAAAATATTCTCTATACTAAGTTGTCATATTTTGGAGTGAAATTTCCCAAGCTCCTTCACATACAATACAGCAATTTTTCCTTTTGACTCCTAGACATTTCTGCCATCTTGTGATGTTGGACTATTGGAGGAGTTGAACTCAAATACTCCTTACTTTGTGTGTTATGAAGTGGGTTCATTGCTAAAGGTTTTATTTCTATTGCTATAGATAATGTTTTCAACTCATTGTGAATCAAGGAAAAAAGCAATATTCTTTCTAGAAAGAGTTAACATGAATCCACAAGTCTAATAGTTTTGAGCCAATTTTGGAACCACATTCCTTACCACTAGGTAAGTCCATAGTCTAAATGATTTCTCAGCAAAAACAACGTGTTATTAGAGGAAACTTGGTGCTGGAAGAAAAAGAAGTAGCTTGGTAGGTCATGTGTATTTGGTTTCTTAGTCAAGGGTTACATATTAAAGCAAAAAGCCAGTGTCTCCTGTATTCTGGGATACAGTTTGGGGAGGAGGCTGTGCAACCCAGGTTATAATTATTGCTCTCCATCTTCCCAGTCTTGGGGACAACCAAGGATGTGAATTAATGGAAAGGAAGTGTTTCTCCCACCACACACACACACACACACACACACACACACACACTTAGACATTCACAACCACAGATGTGGACAACAAATTCTGAACTCTGAAATAATTAGAAGTTTATTCTGAGCCAAATGTGAAGACCATGCCCTAGAGCCATACTCAAGAGTCTTTTTTTTTTCTATTTTTAAAAACTTTATTCAAATTAATATGAGGGTAGGATATTTATGTTACATTGTTCTCACTTCCAGAGTAAAGTTCCATTTGTAGAAGAGCTCTCACCCAGGAGGCGTGTTATATACCCTCATGATGTGCACATTAGGTGAGAGCCCGCCTCATGCCCTCCTTCCTTCTGCTGTATGTCCTCACCCCAACTCCCCCACTTCCCTCTACCCCCAAACTGGACCTTAAGAGTCTTTCCTATGAACATGTAATTGTGTATATATTGATTTCATATTAGTATGGAGTACACTGGATATTTATTTTTCCATTCTTATACTTTACTAAGAAGAATGTATTTCAGCTCCATCCAGGTAAATGTAAAGGATGTAAACTCTCCATCTTTTTTAATGGCCGCATAATATTCCATCGTATACATATACCACAGTTTGTTGATCCTTTCATGGGTTGATGGGCACTTAGGTTGCTTCTGCAACTTGGCAATTATGAATTCAGCTGCAGTAAACATTCTAATGCAAATGTCTTTGTGGTAAAATGATTTTTGTTCTTCTGGGTAGATACCTAGTAATGGGATTGCAGGGTCAAATGGAATGTCTAGTTTTAGATCTTTGAGGATTTTCTATACTTCTTTCCAAAAAGGCTGTATTAGATTGCAATTCTGCCAGCAGTGTAGAAGTGTTCCCTTCTCTCTACAACCATGCCAACATCTGGTGTTTGGGGACTTTGTGATGTGGGATAATCTTGCTGGGGTTAGGTAATCTTAGAGTGGTGTTTTTTTGCTTGTTTGTTTTGTTTTGTTTTTTTGATACAGAGTCTCAAACTGTTGCCTTGGATAGAGTGCTGTGGCATCACAGCTCACAGCAACCTTAAATTCTTGGGCTTAAGCTATTCTCTTGCCTCAGCCTATCAAGTAGCTGGGATTACAGGTGCCTGCCACAATGCCTGGCTATTACTGTTGTTGTTGCAGTTGTCATTATTGTTTTAGCTGGCCTAGGCCAGGTTCAAACCCACCAGCCTTGGTGTATGTGGCCAGTGCCCTACCCACTGAGCTATGGGTGCCATCCTTAGAGTGGTTTTAATTTGCGTTTCCCTGATGATTAAGGACAAGGCATGCTCCAGACTTCAGCAAGTGGACTTACTGTTGTGGGGGTTACAGTTTGGTTTTATACATTTCAGGGGGAGAGGAATTACAGGTAAAGTCGTGGAACGCATACCTTGGTTTGGCTGAAAAGACAGATCATCTTGAGGCAGGGGCTTACACGTCATAGGTGGGTTTAGGGATTCTTTGGTGGACAATTCGCTGGAGAGTTAGGCTTTGTCTAAAAGATCAGGAGTTAGTGGAGAGGATTGCCTGAGTTAAGGGAGGGGTCGTCTATCTTTCATGTGATGCTATAGCAGAATTAGGGGGAGGGGGAGTAAACCACATTATATTGGGTTAATATACTCTGTATAGTGAGATGTTGTTATTTGTAGGTATAGGAGTGACTCACCAGCCCCCTTAGAAAGGAATTTGGAGCAGAAGAAAAAGGTCAAAGTTCAGTCCTCACAGGCACATAGTGTAGTTTTCCAATATATATATATATAATTATACATAGTTTATATAGATATAGATATACCAAAATTTTGTGTATGGCAATAAGCAGCTAAAAAATAAAAATGAATAAAAATAATTGTCAGCAACATTTAAGAGAAGACTTCCCCATTGGCCTGGGTTTGAGTTGGAGTGGGTCCTACAGATTGGAGGATTCCAAGAAGGAAGAGAGTGAAGCAGACCAGAGTATTTCTTCTGCTTTGTCCCCAGACCTCCTCTCAAGACAGCCTGCTCTGCTCAGCTCCTGGTCAGGTTCCTATAACCTCTCCCACCCTCTTAGGCATATGGGCTCCTGGACCATCCTTGTTGCTCCCTGCTTGGACCTCCTTGTTGCTCTCCATGTTCATGATTAGTCTTCTTGCTATCCACATCTATACAATATGCTGGAATTATCCTAATTTGAGTGTTAGATCTTGATACCCTTTCCTTTAGAGGATTTGTTGAAAGTTAGGTTAGAGGACATTTCTTCTCTACAGAACTGGAACCATCATTGTAGGATTTCTGAACATCTCACCAAGGAGGACCCATCTGTCTACTTTCCCATTGAAATGATTTGCTGCTATTTTGTTTCATCTACTCTATTTTATTGTTATTGTTATTGTTATTGTTGTTGTTGTTGTTGTTATTATTATTATTATTATTTGAGACAGCTCTTACTCTGTTGTTCCAGGCTAGAGTGCTGTGGCATCAGCCTAGCTCACAGCGACCTCAAACTCCTGAGATCAGGGCATCTTTTTGCCTCAGCCTTCTGAGTAGCTGGGACTACAGGCTCCTGCCCCAACCCCCAGCTAGTTTTCCTATTTTTAGTAGATACAGGGTCTCACTCTTGCTCAGGCTGGTCTTGAACACCTCAGCTCAAGCGGTCTTCTGCCTCAGCCTCCCAGAGTGCTAGGATTACAGGTGTGAGCCACCCTGCCTGGCCTATTTCATCTCTTTTAAATTGTGAGTCTTCAGTGGAAGTCCAGGTCACTGATCTAAGGTTGAGCTATTGAGAGCCTTGATGAGAGGTCAGGGGAATGATGTCTCCTAACAGTCTTAGTTAAATGAGTCTGAATTGATTTTTTTCTTCTTTCCATTCCCAGAATGCCACTTGTTTGTCTACTTTCCATCTCACTGGCCCTTTGAAGACTGGGCTGGGTCCAGCAGGGAAGTGTTCTGCATAGATGTAAGCACAAGATATCATTAGCATGCTCCTCTGAAATCTCACAGGTTCCTGCCATAGCTCCCAGCTAATTTTTCTATTTTTAGTAGAGACAGGGTTTCACCCTTGCTCAGGCTGGTCTCAAAGTCCAGAGCTCAAGCAAACCACCTGCTTCAGTCTCACAGAGTGCTAGAATTACACAGGAGTGAGCCACTGTGCCCAGCCTATTTGGAATAACAGTGATTCCAAAAACTTGTATAATCTGGTTCCTAAAGACAATGGAAAGATGAATAAAATAGTTTATCAGAGCTCTTGTGACTGTTAATGTCTAGTTAATTGCCAGTAACAAGTTAAGTTAGTTGTTAATAATTAACAAACAGCAGTAATACAAGTGCTTAATGAGATAGGTAAGGCCTTGAAAGGAGGGAGAGAGCAGGGACAAAGTTCATCTGCTTGGGAGTGGTCAGAGGTCCTGATGGAGCAGGTAGCACGGATGTGGATCTTGAAGAAAGAACAGCACCTCGGTCACACACTAGACTATGGTCAAGCATGTGCTGTCTCCTGGCAGTAGGAGGTGAGTCTTACATCCTGCCAGACAGCTGTTCTGCTGGATGTGAGGCTTTTCGCTAACCCACCAATCTCAGACACTTGTCAAACACCTGCACTGAAAACGCAAAACTGCACAAGCTCTGGGGCTGCAGCTGCCTGAGTTTGAGTTCCTCCTCGCACATAGGGCCTTGGGTAGGACACCTCAGCTTTCCAGGCCTCGGCCCCATTTGGCAAATGGGGACATTAGTACTAACCTTAGCTCTTGGGCTGCTGTGATATCAAATTGCCCAGCATAGGAAAATGTCTTTCTAATAGGTACAGGTATCTAATAACTTCTTGGTACCAAACAGCTATTTGTTCTTCCCTTTATGTTTCTGGCAAGGAGTAAAATAAAATAAGACTCACTGCTGGTGGGAAAGTGGATAGGGAAGCCACTTTGGAAAAGGAACAGCTTGGCATTTCCCCCCAATGGTAAACATGCAATTAGCATTAAAGAGTTAATAAAGCTCAGACACATCATTTGACAAAAAGGATATGAACCACCAATTTCACTCCTCGGTATATAGCAAAAGAACCGAAATGAGTTATTCAAACAACTACTTGTACAAGAATGTTCATAGCAAATACTCTTAAGTGTCCATTAGTGGCTGATGGACTAACAATCTGTGGTAAATACATACGGGAGTTATGACTCAGCCATAAGAGGAACGGAGTACAGACGCATCCTGCAACGTGAATGATTTTGAAAACATTAAGTGAAAGAAGCCAAACGTAAAAGGTCACATATTGTCTGACTCCATTTACAGGGAATATCCAGAGCATGTCAGTGTATAAAGGCAGAAGCAGAGTAGTGGTTGCCAAGAGTTGGGGAAAGGGAGTGACCACTTAATGAGGAAGGAGTCTCCTTTGTGGTGATGAAAATATTTTGTAACTAGATGGAAGTGTTGGTTGCTCAGCATAGTGAATGTAGCAAATGCCACTGAATTTTACATACTAGAGTGATTAATTAAAATAAAATGACCCCTGCTTTTCTTAAGGAGTTCCTGATTTTACCCAGGTCCCCCCCCCCCCCTTTTTTTTTCCTGAGACACAGTCTTGCTTTGTCACCCTGGGTAGAGTGAAAGTCAGTCTTGATGACAAATAGCATCACTTTATCTGATGTTCAAGCTTTTGTGTGTAAATGTTCCTGATGTATTCTGCAATGATACTTCATCAAACATGAATTTTGGGCAGCAATTTTATCGTGTTCTATTAATTTTACTGGTCCATCTTTTCTTTTTTTTGCTTTTTTTTTTTGGCCGGGGCTGGGTTTGAACCCACGACCTCCAGCATATGGGGCCAGCGCCGTGCTCCTTTGAGTCACAGGTGCGGCCCTACTAGTCCATCTTTTTTACCTCTTGTCACCAGGGAACCATCAGTAATTATACCAGCTATGTTGACAATGGACAAGGAAAATCACTTTAACATATTTTTGTTGTTTCATATAAATAACTCTCTCTTTTAATGGCACTAAAGAAGCCATTTCTTCAGAGACATTGTATTCATCCTTGAGACCATGAATGAAAATGGTGATTTGGGCTGTGTGAGGAGCGTCAGCATCAGCCAAAGCATAAAATTTAAAATTAGCAGCTTTGCTTTCCAAACTGCTGTCAATAGATTTTCCAGTTTCCTCAGTTTGCCTGGCTATTGTCTGGTGAGACAAAATGATTTTTAAAAATATCTCCACTGAATAAAATAAAATAAAATAAAAAATATCTCCACTGTTTTCAGGGCAGATTATATCTGTCTTGCTCTCCAGGCGTTGCTTACTAAACTCACCATCAGGAAATGCCTTTTTTTCAGTTCTGCTATTTTGTCCTTAAGACACAATCCTTCATATGCAATGAGTTTAGCAACATGTTTTTGACTATAATGCCTTTTTTTGTTTGTTTTTTGAGACAGAATCTTCCTTTGTTCCCCTGGTAGAGTGCCATGGTGTCACAGCTCACAGCAACCTCAAACTCTGGGGCTCAAGCAATCCTCTTGCCTCAACCTCCCAAGTAGCTGAGACTCAAGCCCCTGCCACGATGCCTGGCTGTTTTTTTAAATTTTTACTAGAGATGGGGTCTTGCTCTTGCTCAAGCTGGAACTCCAGTGCTCAAACAATCCACCGGCCTTGGCCTCCCAGAGTGCTAGGATTACAGGCATGAGCCACCATGCCCAGCTGTATATTGCCTTTTCAAATTATAGTCTTCGAAAATTTGCACAAATTCCCTACAAATGAAGCAGGATGCCTTACTATTTGTCTCAACAAAAAAATTGTCATCTATCCACTTTTCAGTGAATAATCTTCTGTCATTGTAATTTTTCTTTTGGGGGGTTCAGTTTCTTTTGAGACATTGTAGAAGCCATGCTGGAATTAAAAATAATAAGAGAGAAGGGACCATATATACTTTAATTATGAAAATTAATTGACAGGAAAATAGAAAGCAAGCTTTGGGCCTTTCCAAAACCAACATCTTGGTTGCCAGCGCAGGGTGAGGCGGAGGTGGTAAAGCGTGGCAGACGATGTATGAAGCACCCTGCTAGTGTGGAAGTGCCCTGAATAATCAAATGAGAATGCTTACCTGACGGTTAAATAACATTAAACATCTAGTGTTGCAATGGTAGGTTGAAATAGTGGTAATTGCTGCTTGCTAAGTCACCACAAGAACATGTAATGTTTGAGTGTGAATTTGTGCTCAGAAGATAACACTCCGGAAGCTGCACATTTTTGTAAAACTGAAGCCACACGTGTACAAATAGCGAGAGGGTAACATGCGTTTAGTTTATGTGACATTTGACATGATGTTTTCATACAGAGTTCACACTATAGAGCCGTGCACAGGAATTCCACCAAAAAAACTCATGTTTTAAGTAAGTTTATGATTTTGTGTTGGGCCGCCTTCACAGCCCTGCAGGGCCACGTGCAGCCCCCAGGCTGTGGGTTGGGCACCCCCCCTTTAGACTCTCAGAGTCTGCTGAGGCAGAACCATGAGACTCCCAAACCTCAGTAGCATTGTTTGAAACAGGGCCACAAGCCTAGAGTGTGCCGGGATTTTCAAATTTCATCTTTTACACAGAGCATCATCCATTTGGTTTCTGTTTTTCTTATTAATTTTTAGGAAGGGAACATAAACTGTTAAGGTTCAAGCATGTGAGGAAAACTCCATAGGAAACTTGAAAAGGGAATACCAAGGCGGTAAAGGGAAACCAGGAAAGAAGGGTGGTCTGATCTGAAGAATCATTTATTGAAGCAAGCTGGGTGGTGTCTGTGCCCAGAAGCTTCTGCCATTGACATTGTTTCGTGGACTCCTGGTTACTATCAGATTTGACTCTGTTAGAGCCAGGATCTCTTGTGTATCTCTGCTCTGGTCGTAACTTTCCTTGTCAACCCCAACTGACCCAGCATCTGAGTCCATTTGGACTCCTATAACAAAATTGCTGTGAACTGGGTAGTTTGTAAACAGAGATCTCTCTCTATATATTTTTTCTGAGACAGAGTCTCACTCAGTTGCCCTAGGGTTGAGTGCCATGGTGTCATAGATCACAGTGTTGCACCCGAGAATAGGAATCCCCAGTGACCAAACGAGAGAGCCAGACATGGATGCAAATCACACGAGGGCGTTTATTCAGGCTCGAGCCAGGGCTGTCAAGTGATTCTCTTGCCTCAGTCTCCCAAGTAGCTGGAACTATAGGCGCCTGCCACAACGCCTGGCTATTTTTAGAGATGGGGTCTCGATCTTGCTCAGGCTGGTTTCAAACTCCTGAGTTCAGGCAATCCTTCTGCCTCGTTCTCCCAGGGTGCTGGGATTACAGGTGTGAGCCACTGTGCCTGGCCCTCAGAGGTCTATTTCTCAAAGTTCTGGAGGCTGAGAAGTCCAAGATCAAGGCCTCAGCTGATTCCAGGCCTGGTCAGGGCTGCTTCCTTTAGGAATGGTGACTTCTGTGTATCCTCATGTGGCTCCCCCCAGCCTCTCAATCCCAGGTAGAGGGATTCATCCTTATAATCTCATCACCCTAAGGCTCTATCCCTTCATACCATCACCATGGGTGGTAGATGTCAACATAAAATTGGGGGGGGGGGGGAGACACATTAAGACCATAGCACCTAGGTGCAGTACGCCATTTTAACAGCAAAGGAACTCCTCCTGTGTGAAGTCAGTTTGAGGACTGAAAGTGGTGGTGGTATTTGACAGTTAGGAGATCACTGGTGCAGAGAATCCATGGAGCCAGGAGCCAGTGGTGTGGAGTGGAAATGAGGGGCGGCAGTGTAGTGCGGTGGTCAGCCTGCTCTTGTGGGCTCTCTGTGACAGCGCACCCCTGGGAGGCTACTTGGGGCGGAGCCCAGGGCCAGTGTGAGCTTTCCTCTCAGTTGTCAGCTGCTTCCCTCTGTAAGCATGTGAGTGTAAGGGGAACTTTATCTGGAGTATAGAGGAACGCTATTTTATAAGTAAGGAGCAAGCTTGATGGCTACAGGGTGATATCTGGTTTGGGAAGTCTGCACATTTCAGAACAGACCTGGCTCCTAATCAGCCTTCTTCTTCCCCCTCGCCACCACATTCTCAGAGTCTGTAACTGCTGGACAACTTTTCATCCCTTCTCTCCCTGCAAATGTACAGTTTTTCTTCCTCGACCCTCACTGTCAGAGATATTGCAAGTTCGTTGCAAAAAGCCAAAAGGCCACAAAAGGAACAATGCAGAGACCCCCTGAAAAACCCACCTCACTGGACACTGTCAGCCCCTATCTGCATCACTGGTCGCCCCTCCCACCTGATCAAGAGCACCCTCAAAGTTACCCCCAGCCCTTACACAACCACCTCCTGGATTCCTAGTGGATGACTCCAACACACTGTTGCTTCTCCCACTTAACAGGAAACAAACCCTCGTTCTTGACCCTGCTGCCCTCTGCATCTGACATCCACTTTCCTGTTCTAATGTCGCAAAACTGCTCACTTGTGCCTTGTACATCACCCCAGTTCCTCTCCTGCCTGTCTCTTTGCAACCCTTCCCCCCCATCAGGACCTCTTTGGGGACCACTCCACCAAACTGCTCCTGTCAAGGTCACCTAGTCACCTTCAGGTGACTAGCCCCCACCTTCCTTACCATATCACAGCAGCCTTTAACTCTGTTGATATTTGCACCACAAAATTTATTCCACAAAGAATAATTTTAAAAGTTCAAAACCAATCTTTTAATCAGTTTTTTAAATTAAGCTGTACAGATATATATGAAAGAATCTGTGAGATACAGATATTAATATTCAGGTTATGTTCAATCTGTCATTTCATAAACCCTCCCCTGTTCATCCACTATTGCAGACCCGTCCTGTCCACCCTGCTGAGGCTTACACACATGGGTGTTTTATTCCCATAGTTCATAGGAAGGTGTTTGGGGAGGTGAAGATACATAGAGGAGGCAGAGCTAGGATTCAATACTGGTCTCTTTTAGCATATAATCCATATTTTGTTCAATAGGCATCACTGTCCTTAGGGAAGATCCAGGTTGGGTGAAGCCTGAGGCATTTTGAGGGCCCTTTTTCCGAATGCAAAATTGTAAAACCAAAAGAAGAGTTTTTGGAAGGGCCAGTGTAGGGGAAGGAGAGACTCTGAAGCCTGAGCTCTGTGAGCATCGCAGTACACGTGCCTCTACCCTGCCCCTGCACAACCGGGGGCACACACACTGCTTGTCTGCTTCCTCAACAAGTATCTACTGAGCACCTTCTTCCTTCTTTCAACACGTGTCTACTGAGCACCTGCTATGTGCCTGGCCTGTTCTGGGCACTTAAGGTACTAAAAAGGCGAAGATTCCCCTTGATGGGGATTGCTAAACAGAAATAAACAAATACATTATCTATAGCGTTCAGAGTAGGCTAGAAGGTGATAAGAAATCTTAGAGCCAGGTGAGGGGATAGGGAATAGGCATGTGGGCATGGGGAGAATCTATTTTTAAAGTCGAGTTGTCTGAGTAGGACTAGCTGAAAGGAAGGCCTGCTCTAAGGGCTGTGGTAGAAATTCCAGCCTCTCTGGAGCCGGCTGGAGGGAGAGTGTCCTACTGAGTGTTTACCAGGTACCTGATGGACCTGAGCGGTAGTTTGGCCTAAAGTACCTATGGCTGGGTGGACCAGGGCCAAAGATGATCCCAGGGATAAGCAGCCTGCTGAAGATGTCTGGTCTCCCCTCCACAGTGGGAACACACCTGTGTGTGCCAATAAACCTTGGCTGTAACCTCCAGCCACAGCAAGAGCTGTGGAGCCAAGGGGTGGCTGACTAGAGGCTGGGGTTCTTTCAGCCGCTCCCTTCACTGCCAGTGACAGTGTTATGAGAAGCGAGACAGTAAGTTGTTCTCTAGTAAGAAGAGGCGAGGGGTTGGCAAGGGGACCTAACTGAGAAAGGTTGTCTGGGCGGGGGACACATGTGTGGAGCCCAGGTACACACCAGCCAGGTGGCTCTACTCTGGCTTGGGGGCTACATGAGCCTCCAAGGGTACCTGCTTCCATCCCTGCCTCTTCAAACCCATACTTGCAACCCTGGGTTCAGGAGGCCCCAGACTAGACGGCCAGGGCCTTAGCTGGTCTGTGATGGTAGGGCTGGTCATTTGGGGAGAGCTGTGAGCTAATTTTGGGAAGGGAAGCATCCCTTTCTCTGCACAGGAGGTCTATGGAGAAAGTATTTTGGGGTTTCTTTTGCTTTGGCCCGTTTTATGGTGACATCATCAGTGTGAAATATTTAACAACCTTTGTGGAGGAGGCTCTGACCAAGCAACCAGAACACACTGATTACTGAATAGCTGCACACTGCTGTGCCTGTCGGCTGTGTGGCGGCATTGCTTGGTGCAGCTGAACTTGACATCCAGAACACTGGAGGTGCATCACACACACACAATTGTAAGTGGATAAACAAGTGAACAAGTGGAGGTGGGAGCTGGGAAGGTAAGTCCAAGAACTGCCAACCATCAATTTTTTGTGGACTATGTATGTAAAACCTCCTTAGGGAGAAGTCTCAGTTTGAGGGATCCTGCTGCTGATTCAGGGGACTTGGCCTCCAGCCTTTCATGACCAAACACAGGGTGAATGGTGCTAGCATTCCTGGTCCCCATGTGCGGGGGACCAGGATGAATCTCAGCACCATGTGTGCCCGGTGGGAGATGCTTCAGGCCCAAATTGCCACAGCAACAGACGGCAAAGGCCTTCCAGCAGGGTGAGCACCCCGTGCTGTTCCCTGTGTCTCCCACTCCTGGCTCATTTCCCGGTGACCACAAAAGGGACGTGAACATGGGGCTCTCTGCTGAGTCATAGCCCAGCTCTTTGACCCTGTGGTTTATGATTATCACATATCCCAGAGGCAGCCAATGAGGGGACTGAACATCCAGGCTTGTCTCCAGAGGTGACAACACTGCTTGCATAAGACCTCTCCTGGATGCCAGCAGAGGCTGAGCGCTGAGGCTGCGCTGGACACTCAAGGCTCTTGTGTGGCAGGTAAGGGGGTGCGGGTGGAAAATCTCTGCTCTGAGTTGGACCTCCCTCAGGATCAGGAGGCTGGGCCATGCTTGGTGCTTGCCTATTTTGCTACCTCAGCAACGTAAAAGTTTGCAAGCAAGGGGGCAAGAGCCTTTTCCAAATCTCGTGCTTGGGAACACAGGATTTCTGCAATGTATGGTCCCTAGAGAGCATCCGGGGGATGGGGGACATGTGGTCTGGCTGCCACAATCAATGCACCAATAGCCGACAGAGCCAGAAGGAGGGAGACGGGGGATAGGTGAAGGTACTTTGTATATCACTGCTTTACAGGAGTGACTAAATTCTCAAATCCACCACAGAAGGCAGGTTTTATTTAACCTTGTTCTACAGATGAGGAAACAGAGGCTGAGAGAGGTTAAGTGATGTGCCCAAGGTCACACAGCTAGAAGGCCATAGAGCAAGGATGGCA
>CAUYPK010153333.1:0-32855 GCA_963574355.1 Loris lydekkerianus | reverse complement strand
TTGCCTGAAGACCTTGGCTCAGCCTTGCTGGCAAACTGTGAGCCTGGACACAGGGGTGTCAGCTACAAGTGGTGGCCAAAGAGAGAGCCCCAGGGCAGCCAGGTGCCGTGAGCCTGGACACAGAGGTGACAGCTGCCAGTGTAGGCCAGGGACAGAGCACCAGGGCAGCCAGGTGCCCTGAGCCTGGACACAGAGGTGTCAGCTGCAATTGGTGGCCAGGGAGAGAGCACCAGGGCAGCCAGGTGCCGTGAGCCTGGACACAGAGGTGACAGCTGCAAGTGGCGGCCAGGGACAGAGTACCAGGACAGCCAGGTGCCATGAGCCTGGACACAGAGGTGTCAGCTGCCAGTGGCGGCCAGGGAGAGAGCACCAGGGCAGCCAGGTGCTGTGAGCCTGGACACAGAGGTGTCAGCTGCCAGTGGCGGCCAAGGAGAGAGGCCCAGGGCAGCCAGGTGCCCTGAGCCTGGACACAGAGGTGTCAGCTGCAACTGGCGGCCAGGGAGAGAGCACCAGGGCCCCCAGGTGCCGAGAGCCTGGACACAGAGGTGACAGCTGCCAGTGGCAGCCAGGGTGAGAGCACCAGGGCAGCCAGGTGCTGTGAGCCTGGACACAGAGGTGTCAATTGCAAGTGTCGGCCAGGGAGAGAGCACCAGGGCAGCCAGGTGCCGTGAGCCTGGACACAGAGGTGTCAATTGCAAGTGGCGGCCAGGGACAGAGCACCAGGGCAGCCAGGTGCCGTGGGCCTAGACACAGAGGTGACAGCTGCCAGTGGTGGCCAGGGAGAGAGCCGCAGACTGGTACTCTGTGTCTGCTCCCCCCAGTGACTCCCAGCCTGCTCACCTGTGCTGGCACAAGTCCAGGCTGCTCTCCTTGCTGGGTGCATCAGCTCAGCCTTCCTGACCTGGCTACTCTTGCTGCAACTGACCTGGCTACCCTCTAGCTGGGCCCTTCACTCTTTCTCTGACACCTGTCTGCTCTGAGATGAGTGTGTCCTTGAGCATAACAGGGGTGAGTGTGCCTACTTCAAGGAGTTTCCCCACCATCGACCATGTCCCTCTGTGGAAACACGAACTTAAGGTCTACACTGCTGGTGGGGAGGTTTATCTGGGCAGGATCAAAATCTAACTCCATTTTGATTCACCAGGAGGCTGATCTGTAGCTGATCTGTAATGTGAACCCCCTCCCATGGCTGATTTTAAGCTATTGGTGTAAGGCACTGAGCTCTTGAGGTGGGGAGAGATATAGGGTGCACCCTCCAAGCATCTTTTCCACATAACAGATACAATGTGAGGGGCCCTGCCTTAGTTCCTGCTGCTACAATAGCACCCCACAGACTGCGAGGCTTGTAAATAGCAGAGATTTGTTTCTCACAGTTCTGGACTCTTAAAGTCCAAGATCAGGGTGATAGCAGGGTCAGGTTCTAGTGAGGGCTTATTCCAGGCCATAGACTGCTGGTTTCTCCTTCCATACAGTGGAAAGGGAGCCAGGAAGCTTAGCTCACAGCAACCTCAAACTCCTGGCTCCTAGCAATCCTCCTGCCTCAGCCTCCCAAGTAGCTGGGACGGCAGGCACCCACCACCACACCCAGCTAGTTTTTCTATGTCCAGTAGAGATGGGGTCTCACTCTTACTCAGGCTGGTCTCGAACTCCTGAGCTCAAGCAATCCCCTTTCCTAGGCCTCCCAGAGAGCTAGGATTACAGATGTGAGCCACCACACTCAGCCTCCAGTCTGTATAAACTTCATAATCATAGACAACAGAAATACATAATAGAGTAATTAGAAAGTGAAAAAAGCTGTTTGATTGCCAGTGCCTTGTGCGTTACCTGACTAGAGCAAATGCTCGGGGTACAGTCTGTGAAAAGTAAGACTGATCAATGGATAAGCCATGATCATTCCACAAGAGAAATCTAGATCTCTCTACAAGTCAGAGAGATCTAGATTTAGGGCATCTCTTGAACATTTAACAAAGACATGTTGAACATTTGCTTAACACCAGGCCTTGTGCTGGGTGCTGGAAAGACACCACTCCCAACCTCATGGCGCTCACACGCTACTGGAGGGGATGTCAAGCAGATGGACAGCCACCGGTCCTCATGCAGGGACGAGGTGCCATGCCAGTGCTCAGTGCACACGGATCTGGTCTCAGGGACTGCAGAAGGCTTGGCGGTATGGGAGACCTCAAACCCTGAAGGATGAGCCAAAACCTGAAGGATGAAGGGGGATTAGCCAGACAAACAGGAAACAACCACTAGGACAATAGGAAGAAGTGACATCTGTCCAGCAGTCTATGGAACCAGGGAAATCCTGTGCAGCAAGAGCACAGGTGGACGAGAAAGGGGCATGGTGATACTGAGTGACATCAGGTGACACTGGTGATGTTGAACACTGGGTGATGCCACGTGATGCTGGGTGACATCAGGTGACACTGGGTGATGCTGAACACTGGGGGATGCCAGGTGATGCCAGGTGATGTTGGGTGACATCAGGTGACACTGGTGATGCTGAACACTGGGGGATGCCATATGATGCTGGCTGATGCCAGGTGATTCTGGGTGACATCAGGTGACACTGGGTGATGTTGGGTGAGGCTGCTAAAGAGTGTGTGCTTAGGTCATGCAGGGCACTGTGAGCTGTGACAAGGAATTTGATTAGTAAGAGAAATGGGAGACCATTAAGCAGGAGAGTGACATAATCAGATTTGAGTTTTTAAAAACTCCTCTTTGGTCTCTGTGCGTCCCACTGCCTGCCCACAGCCACCCCGTCTAGTTGGCACACTCGGCCTTGTGGTATCCCCGTGTCTGTGTCACACCCACACTCACTGAGGTAATACGGGAAAGTAGGCTTCAGAATACGGGGAAAGTCATCCTCGGAAGTCTTCTCACTGGGCCTGGCTCTGGCTTGGAGGGGCCAACTAGGAAGTTATTCCAGGAAAACCAGCTGCCAGGTTGCTCAGCTGGGACACGTAACCCCAGCCCTTCACATTAAGGGTCGAGGACCAGAGCGTCCTGGTGACGTTCCCTGGTGGCCTGTTGACATGGGTATTGAGAGACCGAACAGAGCAAGCCTGGTGTTAACCTTCCCACCTAAATGTGGGAGCGGCGAGCCTGTCAGAGGGCTCTGTGGAGTCCAGGCAGGAGGTGGGGGTGTCCAGGGGCGGGGTGCTGGTGGTGGACATGCAGGACAGTGGGCAGAAGGGACAGCTGAGCAAGAGGCATGGCCTGGTGGGGCCTGGTACTTCCCAATCTTGTGGTGGGGTGGTGCAGGGGAGGTGAAAGGGAGAGGCGGTGTCAGTGACGACACCTCCCGGCGTCTTCCCTGAATATCTGGGTGGCAGAGGTGTCCTCCTCTGGGTAGGCAGCTGGACACACTGGTCTGGGCTCAGAAGACAGAGCCGAATGTGGGGTGGTCCTCGGACAGGTGGCACCAAGAGCCAGGGAGGGGATGAAGACACTCAGGCAGAGGCTGCAGCAGAGAGGAAGTTAAGCCCAACGGGGTCCAGAGTCCACTTATTTATTTATTTATTGTTCTGAGACAGGATTTCACTTGCTCACCCAGCTAGGGTGCAATGGTGTCAGCCTAGCTCACTGCAGCCTCCAGCTCCTGGGTCAAAGCGCTCCTCCTGCCTCAGCCTCCCCAGTAGCTGGACTACAGGCACACCACTGTGTCCAGCTAACTTTTCTATTATTTGTATAGATGGGGTCTTTCCCTTGGTTAGGCTGGCTCGAATTCCTGGTCTCAGTTATCCTCCCACCTTGGCTTCCAAAAGCACTAGGATCACAGGCGGGAGCCGCCGTGCCCGGCCATTATCTGTCAGTGCAATAGCACAAACCCAAGAGGGAGCCAGACTGTGCAGTGGGCTGACAGGTGTACCCTGAGCGTGACTCAGGCACCTTCCCCCACGAGCTCCCTGATAAGCTGCACCGTCAGCTGAAACTGCTATGAGATCTGCCGTGCTGTACACATGGCAAATCCAGGAAGCAAATCGCAGAACCTTTACACATATGTGTGTGTATAAATACACGTACACATGAATGTACACACACACATCTGTATTTATACCTAGTGGATTTGTAGATGTCTACAAATAATTTCTGTAAATGAGGAAACATTAGCAGGAGTGAAATTCTACATCCTAAGTCTGCCCTGTAATTAATCCTCCTTTGTACAATGTATCGTGAGCAGGGTGTATGTGTGTGTGAGTGTATGTGGGTGTGTATGTGTGTGGTGTGTATATGTGTGTATGTGCATGTGTGCTGTGTGTAGGTGTGTGTGCATGTACACATGTGTGTATGTGTGTGCGTATGCGTATATGAGTGTATGTGCGCAAGTACATGTATGTATGTACATGTGTTTGTATATGTGTCTGCGTGCGGTGTGTGTATATGTGTGTGTGGTGTGTGTGCATGTATATATGCATGTATATGTGTGTATGTGTGTGTGGTGTGTGTGCGTGTACATATGTGTGTATATGTGTGTACGTGTGTATGTGTGTACATGTGTACATGTGTATGTGTGCATGTTTGTATATGCATCTGTGTGCGATGTGTATATGTGTGTGTGTGGTGTGTATATGTGTGTATGTGTGTATATGTGTGTACGTGTGTACATGTGTATGTGTGCATGTTTGTATATGCATCTGTGTGCAGTGTCTGTATGTGTGTATGTGTGTGGTGTGTGTATGTGTGTTCATGTACATATGTGTGTATATGTGTGTACGTGTGCATGTTTGTCTATGTGTCTGTGTGTGGTGTGTGTAGGTGTGTGTGGTGTGTGTGAATTTGCGTGTGGTATGTATGTATGTGCTGTGGTGGGTATGTATATGCACACACACACCCAAAGAAGAAAAGAGTGTATAAGCAATGACAAAGGGGTGGCAAATTCTCTTTTTTCCTCTGAGGAAGGAGCACCTGGCACAATTCCTATTGCACTGACCGGGAGGAGCAAGGCTTTCTGAAGAAGGAGCATCTGGGACTTTCTGACGACGGCCCCTGGCAAACTCACAGTCCCCCCAGCATGTCAATGACTTCTTTTTTGAGGTCTGTTACCCCCACTAAGCCATAAGCCCTTCAAAAGCAGAGACAGCCTTATTCCCCTGCACTTCATTTAACAAGCTGTGTTTGTTGAATGAATCATTGACTGCAGTGCTCGCCTGGTCCTGAGTGTACTCACAGACCCAGCGCCTGGCGGGGGACATGCCTGGGCTCACCTAGAAAGTGGCCTGGGTTCCTGTAACTGGGGAGTAGAGTGGGACAGCACTCTAGGTGGTGGGACAGCTTGCGCAGAGGCGGGAAAAGACGCACAGCCCTTCAGAGACAAGGTCCCTGGGGCATCGGGTGCGTCTGGGAAGGTAGTGGAGGCTAACGGACAAGCAGGTTGGGGTGGAATCATATCTTGGAGGGTCCGCAGTTCCAGATGAAGTGATGTGGACCCTGCCTGTAGGCATGGGGAGTGGGAGACATTTGAGAGGTTTCGACTAGGGTGCAGCATGATCAAAGGCAGCTTTGGGGGAGTTAGTGGTGACCAAGTGGGGAGAACGTGGACATGGAAGACACGGAAAGCTGTGACACGTGTACTAGGCTGGACCAGGGCTTAAAATAGTGACGTTAATGGACATCATAATAAGTTTTGAAGCTTAAGTCAATTGCAAATTGACGTGTATTATAGAAGCTTGTTTTTATAAATGTAAATATGCACACAGGTACCTGCCTGCAGAGAAAAAGTCTGTAAGAAAACACCCAGATATAAAGGGGCCATTCGTGGTTGGCAGAATCATGAATGACCTTTACTTTTTTATCTAATTTCATGTCTTTTATATTATTTTCTACAATGAACATTTTCTTGTGTTAGAAAAGAGGAGGGGAGGAGAAAGTGGGAGGCGGGGTCTGCCTCTATCTCAGAAAGCACTTCAGAGTCTGTTTCTCAATGATAGAATTATCTGCCCGGGGTTGGGTTGTGGCCCAGACTCGGGGTCACGGTGACCTGAGCATGAGAGGCCGCCACCAGAACGGGAAGACACGATCTCTTCCCTCCAGGGTTGCCGAGCACAGCCAGCACGGCACTTGAGGACATACGATCTGGCTCAGGAGAATACCAACAGCTGTGAGTCTGGCCTTACAACCAGACCACTCCAGGCTGAGAACATTTTATCACCAGAAGAGTTCTGAGGGTTACTGAGAACCACTGTACCACTTAACAGCAGCAAAAAATGGGACTGTGAACGTTAAAAGCCTGTGCAACGTTGAAAGCGAATGGCCGCCCGACTGTGGCTCTCATTCATTCCCAGAAAGTGATTTCTGCGGCTCTGATGGTGTGCCAGGCAGCAGTGACCAAAAAAGGGCCAGTGGGTCAGGCTGTGATGATTCCGTTCCTGGAGGATACACGTTAGGGTTGCTTCATCCTGCCCGCTTGCCTCTTTCTGGCTTCTGGAATGTGACCTTCAAAACAGCTGAGATCTTTACAGGCCCAGATTTTGATGTTCCAGGGCTTTTACCATCCACAGTCCCATTTTTCTACCCCCACCTGCTTGTCTATTATCTTTCTCTGCCAAGTGCAGGCCCAGCGCTTAGAGAATTCTCAGCAGACGAGGGTTGACAAGCGGCTTCACACGGGCTGTGTCCCCTGTGCCTCCCCACTCTGTGCCTAGCTCGTTCCTACAGATCTCGCTTTGCTCAGCTTAAAACTCACTTTCTCTGAGAAGCTCCCTGGGGTTCGCCAGGTGCCCCTGTGAAGTATTCTCCTGATACACCATACCGCCCCTTGGAGCGTTTCCCTCCCTTGCAATTATGTAAATGCTTGATGTGCCTCTCCTAATAAACCCATGAAGGACCAGGCTGGTCTTGCTCACTGCTCTCTCTCTAGTTCCTAGCCCAGAGCCCATACCAGTGGAGTCACCCAGTGAGTGGTTGTTGAGTGACTGACTGAGGGAATGCATTTTCATATAGTTTAGCGACCATTGAGGCCTGCTGTGGTAGGAACAATCACGGACAACCAGAGCAGGGCAGGTAACAGGAGCCACGCTGAGTCCCAGGCACGTCCCCCGGCCAGGCTCTGCGTCTGAGAGTACACTCGGGACCTGGGGAGCACTGCAGTCACCGATTCAGTCAACAAATACTTAGGGTAAGTTGGATGAAGTGCAAGGGAGTAAGGCCATCTCTGCTTTTGAGGGGCTCATAGCTTAGTGGGGGTAACAGGCCTAAGGAGAGAGCTCCTGGGTGATTCTAGAAAACATTCCCCTGCGTCTAGGCCTTTCTCAGCTGCTCCCCTCCCCACTGCACTGGCCGCCAAGGAAGCCTGGTCCCCTGTCACTCTGCGTGCACAGCCGCTGTGGCACACTCTCTCTTTCTCTGCGTCTCTTTTCCTCTCCCCCCATCACTTTTTCACTTATTAGGTCTAGGCATATTATTATTTCTTCAAAAAAGTAAGGACATAAAGACCGTCAATTGCAGTGTTTGCCTAAATAACAGAATTCTTTTTCTCTGAAATGAATTAATGAATTGTCTCTCCCCTGAGAGGGAAAACTTGCAATTCTCGGCAACTTTAAGACTCCATACTTCCCACATTTGAATCCCTTGCTGTTGGGTGTGTCTCACAGGCGAGGGGGCTCGTAGCTTACTTGGCAGCGTGCAGCTCTTCAGTAATGCACCTTACGATGTGGGGGACTCAATTTAATGAAACAGTGAGTGATGATCTTTTTGTTATTCTTGTCACAAGGGCAAGTCTTGCCAAGGAGTTTGGACTGTACTCTAGGTAGAAAGGAGCCACCGGAGGGCTTTAAGGGAAGAAGGGATGTGGCAAAGTTTTGCTTACAGGAACCTCTTTGTCTCATGCCAACAAGAATTAGGCAAAGATGCGCCTCAAGGGAACTGAGTAACTTGTCTCAGGGTGAAGGGATCCACACTTGGCTCCTCTGGGGCAGGAAGGGTGTCAGATCCCTGTGTTAAGCCATGTGTCTCAGTGGTTGAAAGACCAGCTGTGTCCCAGGAGACCCCAGGAGGCAGAATTCCTTGCCTTGGTGAATTCCCCACCTACCAGAACATTCTCCCACAGCCAGAGGACCAGCTGGTCGGCACTCTTCACCTGGCCCCTCTCCCGGGCAGCCCAGCACTCACCAAGCATACTGGGGGGCTGCTACATAAACTACAGGAGGCCCTTTCATTAATTTACAAAGAGAGGGTGAGCTGGCAGGCAGACAGTACACTCTGGGAGGGAGATCACACCATTCCCTCCCTGAAGGCAAATTTCTAGAGAAGCCAAGTTATAACCAGAAAGCCAATTTATTCACTTAGGATGAGAAAATAAACTTTCCAGAGTACTGGAAGTTCATGCGGGCCAGAGCAGCTTGTTCTCTCTCTGCTGAAAAATGAATATCCAAGAATCCAAATTATCCAAAAGAGCGAGCAAAGAGCCAGGGCAAGGGTTGCCCGGAGGACACTTCTCTCAGCTGAACCGGTCGAGGTGCTCTCAGCCTGACGGGTGCTGCCGGGGCTTCCTGCCACACTCTCTTCCTGCCTGGACACTGAATGGACAGACCTTGGCACAACTGGCCCCTGAGAGGACTCATTTCCTAAGCTTCCATGCCTGGCCATGGAAGTGTGGTCCCCTCCCGCCAGAGTAGTTGAGGCTTGATAGACCCCCTTATTGTCACAATCAAATTCAGTCTCATGTGTTCAAGAACACATTTAGATACAATCTCTTAGACCCTTTCCCCACAATGGCTTATCCCAACCAGGGTACGTGCATTTTAGTGTTTAACCCCTTACAAATTCATTCACAAGTTCTTCAGGGCTCTGGGTTGTCTTGGGACAGCAGCAGGTGGAAACGACCTTTTTAGTAAGGCATTTAATTCTCCCTTGGACATCCTAGGCAGAGTGTTTCTTCCTCCCCAGGTTGGAGTAGCCTGCAGGCCTTGTCCCCAGGGTCTGTGAATTAATCTGGACTCAGGTACACGGGGAGAGGAAGACAGGGCCAGCAGCCTCAGCCCATGCGTGCATTTGGACGGTCTGCCCTGCAAGGCTGCTGTTCTGTCACAGGGCTGGGGATACAGACTTTGAAGCCACACAGCGCTGAGTTCCAATCCCAGCTTCGCTGAAGACTCAGCACTCAATCTCTCTGAGACTAATCTTTAAAATGAGATTAAATTACATGGTGACGTCCAATGCCTGGAACACAGTCATCATTATTTCTTCCCCTTCCCTTCTCTATTTTTCTCATTGTAGGGAATTGTTCCTGAAAGCCCAAGACCTCTAGAAGAATGTTCCTCCTCTCCACTGGCCCAGGCACTTTAAAGATCGTGAGAGAGGCCTCCCAGTTCCATTCTTTTCTTTCCTCCCTCCCTCCCTTCTTTCCTTCTTTCTTTTTGGCTAAATCATTCACATTTTTAACCAGTATATGTCCTTTTTTTCTATTAAAATAACAATAATAATATTTTGAATGATCCCATCCCAGAAAACCTTTCTGTATGTACATGACAAACCCTGCACTAATAAAGATGCTGGATGTCTCCCTTTTTGAAAGAACATTAAGAGGAAAAGTCCACATCTGCTCCTCTGTACTCCTGCAGAGGTCAGGAAGCTGAAAACGATCCATGCTGTTTTTTTATTTTTATTTTTATTTTATTTTTTTTAATTTATGAAATCATAGCTGCATACATTGATATGATCACGGGGCATCATACACTAGCTTCACAGACCATTTGACACATTTTCATCACAATAGCTAACACAGCCTTCCTGGCATTTTCCCAGTTACCAGCCAAGACATTTACATTCCACATTTTAAAGCCTTCTCCACTGTCACCTGGTTTGCAGCCATTGGCTCAGCCCCCTCAGGGCTGCTTTCTGTTCTTTCCTCCTTTCCCTCCCTCCCTCCCTCCCTCCCTTCCTTTTTCTTTCTTTCTTTCTACAATGTCTTAACACATCCAAGTATTCACATTTCCTTCTAAGAAATAGTGAGTGTAGGAGAAAGATGATTGGCCATGAGTGCATGGATACTTGTTGAAGCTGGATAATGGGTAGAAGGGAGTTTATTATATTATTCTTTGTACTTAGGAACATAGTGGACATTTTCCATATTAAAAATATTTTTAAGAGGAAAAATAATCTCAAGGATAAGCTATGATACGCCAGGCACTGGAGAACGGGTTTGAAAGAAACAAAAGGGCTCGGCGCCTGTGGCTCAAGTGGCTAAGGTGCCAGCCACATATGCCAGAGTTGGCAGGTTCGAATCCAGCCCGGGCCTGCCAAACAACAATGACAATTCAACAACAACAACAACAAAAATAGCCGGGCGTTACGGCGGGTGCCTGTAATCCCAGCTATGAGGGAGGCAAGAGAATCACTTAAGCCCAGGAGCTGAGGTTGCTGTGAGCTGTGATGCCACAGCACTCTACCCAGGTCGATAGCTTGAGGGTCTGTCAAAAAAAATAAAAATAAATAAAATAAAATAAGCGTAAGTCCAGGCCTGCCCTTGGGGAATTTAGCTCTGCAGGAAGGGCAGTGTTTAGGGTCATTTCCAGGCAGGTGAGGTGAGGAAACCACTAGAAAGGTCCAGGTTCAACCCTGGCAGCACAGCAGGTGTGCCCTACACCAACAGCAATGGTGTCCCCGTGTGGCAAAAGTGTGAACACTGTCTGCAAGTTACTCCACCTGCCAGGATTGAGCGAATAAGCAACTCAACTGTTACAATTTATAATTGGAGAAACTTCTCATTTCTTCAACATTTGTACATAAAGGACACTCAATTAATATATTTCTATCACATTGTTTAAAATATGCAGCATAACTTGAAATTGCATAAAATTCAGCTGCTGGATTGTGATGATCCATTACTTCTCAGTGGAGTAGAAGGAGGGAGGGAGAGAGGAATGACAGAGAGGAAGAAGGGAAGGCAGGAAAGGGGGATTCCGGAAAGAATGCTGCTCTTCTCCCTCCCCACCCCATGGCAAATGTATGCCAAGTGCCATTCAACATTGGCCGTCAACTTTACTGCGCAGACGGTACGGTAAGTGACACCCCAGTGCTGCCCACCCTGCTGCTGACTAGCTTCCTGCCCTTCAGCTTGTCATTTCACTTTCCAGAATCTTCATTCCCCCTCTATGTACAATACGGGCACAGCAGTTCTAATGCCACTTTCTAAGGGGCATGGAAGGATTATTCTAGACCTAGCAGGAGAAAGCCCTTTGGACACTGTGAAGCCACAGGCTGGCGTTAGGGTGTTCCCGGCTAGCACGGAGCTGCAGCCTGGCACTTCCTGGTGACTCACCTTTCATCTGACCCGCCTCACTGTGCAGCCCTGGGGGGGCCGAGCTAATGGCTGCAAACCGGGTGACAGTGGAGAAGGCTTTAAAACAGCACGGATCATTTCCAGCTTCCTGACCTCTGCAGGAGTACAGAGGAGCAGATATGGACTTTTCCTCTTAATTTTCTTTCAAAAAGGGAGACATCCAGCATCTTTATTAGTGCAGGATTTGTCATGTGCATACAGAAGGGTTTTTTGGGATGGGATCATTAAAAATATTATTGTTATTTTAATGGGAAAAAGGAATATATGCTTGTTAAAAATACGAATGATTTAGCCAAATAGAAAATAAAAGGTACAGACCCCATTTTCCCTAAACATCACTCCACCTCTCTCCAGAGGCCCCACCGTTAACAGGACGTGGCGTCCCCTTCCAGGTTTTACACCAAGAGATAACTGGATGCACTTTTCTGGGCATTTTGTGCTGCGATTTTTTTCACTTAACCATAAATGGTAGGGCTTTTAAAATGGATTTTCTTAAAAATCAAGAAGGAAATATAAACGTTTTAGCAAGGGGACTGAATGTGCCTTTTAACCTGAAACATGGAATTGGACTTTGACCCTAACATCTGAGAGAAGTCCTGGCCTGTGCACACCTTCACCACGTGTTTGTCCACTCAAATTAGAACGTTGGCTCCTGAAATGTAAGTGGTGTTCCCAGACCTACACGAAGCCTGGCATACATCACTGTTTGCTGAGTGCAGGGAAGCCAGGAACAGCTGACTCTGACCCCGGCTCCTCCGGGGGGTGTCCCATCTGCTCGCTGCCCTCACACGGACGTTATTTTGGTCTTGGGGCAGTTCTCTAATTTATGCTGCCCTTGGTGTCTCCTCTTATTCTTCTGCAATTGCGGAAACTGAGTCCTGGGGCAGGGACAGCGCTAGGCCTGGAACCCAGGTCCTTGATGGTGGCACACTCTGTGCTCACCAGTGCTTAGCTCTGGTGTGTGCAGTGGCCAAAGCAAACGGTCGGTTCAGGGTCTGCACAGCTGAGCACTCACTCTCCTGAAGGCTGCTGGAGCCCTATCCTTAGGAGTCCTCTCTTTGCAAACCCATGTCCTGCCACCTGCTGGACAGATCTGCCCCTTCTTCACTGCTGCTCATCTGGCGCGTGCCTCTCACATGCCTAATTTCTATCACTCCTCACAGCAGCCTCATACGGTGGGTCCCAGTCTTATCCCCATTTCCTGATGGAGTAATTGAGGCTCACAATGACTGTGCTGTTTCCTAGTGCTGCTGCAACAAGTTGTCACAAACTTGGGGGCTTAAAACAACAGGAATTAATTTTTTCACAGTTATGGAGGCCAGATGTTTGGAATCCAGGTGTTGTCTAGGCCACGGTCCCTGGGCCATGCTAGATGCTCTAGGAGAGAATCGTTCCTTGCCTCTCCCAGCCGCTCCAGGCCTTCCTTAACTCACTGGCTGACTTCTCTGTCCACATGCCCCCCGCCCCGTGCCTCTCCCTGTGTTTCTCTTATAAGGATAATTGTCATTGGATTTCGGCCCCAGCAGGGTAATCCAGAGTAATCTCCTCTTTAATTACATCTACAAAGACCCTTTTCCCAAATAAGGTGACATTCCCAGGTTCCTGAGGTTAGGGTGTGGTCATATCTGGGAGGGCACAATTTAACCTACTACACCATGTTACATAGTTGATGAGTTACAGAGCTGGGCTCCCCCATCCCTACACACCCATGACTATCGACTCCAGAGCCCATGCTCTTATTCATTGTTGAGGGGATGACACTAGACACGCTCAAGTGTCCCCTCTACCCCTCAAGCCTCCCATTGTAAAAAGCGTCCTCTTCTCTCCTTTCCAGGAGGCTCCACAACCTTGCTCAAAAATAAAAATCCTTGGCCCTGAGGCTTAGCCTTGCTGCTCCTTGTGCTGGGTGCCCACAGGGTGATAATCCACATGAAGACGCACTTGAGAATGGCAGGGTGACAAGGAGCCCTAGTGGTTACCTGGCGACAATGGGCATTAAGGGGACTGTACCAGGTGGACCTGGACCTTGGGAGTCTCTCCCACTGCCCCCCATAGCTGCCCTCTCTGCTGGGTCCCCAGGACTCAGAAATCTTTCTTTTCCTTTTGCATCTGAAGTAAATCCCTTCCCAGGGACTGTCCCTACCGAAATGTGACTAGGAGATGGTGAAGGCCAGCGGGCACCTGGGGAAAGGCTGGTACGCTTGGTCTTCACACATTTGCTGCACTGTCAGAGGACGTGGTGCTGGTCATCACGGGGCGTAACCTCTAACATGAAGGGGTTACAGACCAGCAGGTGGGGCAGGTGGCCAGGAACGCCGGCAGTGCAGACAAACTTCACCAGCCTCTGCCACCTGAAGGGGGCCGAGGTCCCCAAGAAAAGGTTCTTTGCAGGGAAGGGGAGGGGGGAGGGCTGGGCATGGGGTGGCAGGCATTCCACACACATTATTTCTTGCTGTCGACACAGTCCTATGAGGATGGGATGGGCCACAGTCTTTATCAGAAATCTTTGAGATCAGATATGTTTTGGAATTCAGAAATTTCTGGACTTTAGAGAAATAATATGTTGAAAGTACCTTATATTAGGTACTGTCTCATAACTAATACTTAAAAACATGTATTAATGGGCTGGGCAAGGTGGTTCACACCTGTAATCCTAGCACTCTGGGAGGCTCAGGCACCTGGATTGCTTGAGCTCAGGAGTTCAAGACCAACCTGAGCAAGAGCAAGATCCCATCTCTCCTAAAAAAAAAAGTAGAAATACTAGCTGAGCTTTGTGATATGTGCCTGTAGTCCTAGCTACTCAGGAGGCTGAGGCAGGAGAATCAATGGAGCCCAGGAGTTTGAGGTTGCTGTGAGCTGTGATGCCACAGTACTCTACCCAGGTTATAGAGTGAGGCTCGATCTAAAAAAAAAAGTGTTAATGTTAAATAAAAGAAACACAGATACACAGATAATAAAAAGCCTTATGACAGGGCTTTATGGCCAAAATGATTCAGGTCAATTAGACATCACTGTCCAATGAATTAAGAAAAGGATGTCGGTTGTCACAGCTTTTGGATTTGGGGTTGCAGACATGGTAGGGTTGTATTATTTGCTCCAATTTGTAGATAAAGAAACTAAGGCTCAGAGAAGTTGAGAAACTCACCCAAGCCACACAGAAGATAGATGGTGCAGCTGGACTTGGAACGTGTCCCTCCACAGCATCATTCTGTTTTCAAGTTTTGATTCAGGTGAATTACCTGACCCTTACCACGTGCAACTTCTCAAACAACACTGCCTGCTTCCGTCCCACTTGTCTTTGTTGAAACACTTGGATCAAAGCTGTGCTCTCTATGAACACGCACAACCTTCTTGTCTATCTATGGCTGCAATGTGCCATTTTTGAGGCAACTGGCGGTATGGATAATTGGACGTTTCAGGCAGGAGGATGCAGCTCTTACTCCAGAACTTGGAAGGAATTCTACTTCCAAGTTGTGGAGACGGCAGCACTGGCAGGCGCTCAGAACGCAGAACCAGGGAGCCCCTTTTTGTCGACCTGCTTCAAATACACATATGATGACTTAACTTTATTAAAAGAAAGTCCCCAAGAGACTAATAATTGTTCCTAACAGAGCTCTTAAAAAGAAAAAATGGCCTAAGAGTAATTAAAAAACAAACTCAATCAAAGAATAATGATTTTTTTTTGTTTGAGACAAAGCCTCAAGCTGTCACCCCAGGTAGAGTGCCCAGGGTGTCACAGCTCACAGCAACCTCAAACTCCTGGGCTTAAGCTATTCTCCTGCCTCAGCCTTCCAAGTAGCTGGGATTACAGGCTCCAGCCACAATGACCAGTATTTTTGTTGTCATTGTTGTTGTTGTTGTCATTGTTGCTTAGTGGGCCCTGGCCAGGTTCAAACCCACCATTCCCAGTGCATGTGGCCAGCGCCCTAACCATTGAGCTGCAGATGCCGAGCCCCAAGAATAATTTAAAACATTGGCTTCTTTGTTGATAATGCAGACTCCTGCTACCCACCCCCAACACCACACACTGCACCACGCACACGTGCGACACTCACACACAATGCGTACTTCGTGGGGTTGGTGAAGCTTGGTTGAAACGTGTTTTTTCTTTCCCCTTTGCTAAGAGCTGGGGTGCTGCACTCTGTGCAGTTAGAGGCAGCAGGCCTAGGGTTCCATCTCGTCCGGTCTAATTCATGATTTACCACCAGTTTTTGGCACCCTGGGGAGAGAATTCACTCCAAGCCAACAAAAAACAGCAATTTTCTTTCCTTAGTTAAGCCTTTCACCATCTCCTTACTATTAAGTTTATATCGCTTTATCTCTTGACACAAAAGATGTCATACTCATAAAATTTCCCTTAACAGATAAATTCTGTGTTTCTTTTACACTTCAGCAGGGGCAAAGAAATAAGAGCTTATCTAAAATCACCCAATTTTCCATTCAAATCACAGCACCAACAATTCTGATTGCTGACCGAGAGGTCACTCTGTGCCCAGCCACACTCACGCTGTATGATTTATCTCAGGTGAATGTGAGTGACCAGGACACAGCTCTCAGGGCCCTACTGGACGGTGCAAATAATCCCACTATGCCCCAGGCTGTGTTGTCACACACCAGCACGCCAGCGCACCTGTGGTCCCTCACTGTAACCCACACGACAACTCAGCAGGTACATTCCTGTCTCGCTATTTTAGATATGGAGAAACTGAGACCGGGAGGTTAAGGAGTTTGTTGAAGTCACAGAGCTAGTAAGTCAGGGAGCTGGAACTGTCACTTGAGACCCTAAAGTCCATGTTCGTCCCCTCCGGAGACAGGGTCCATGTTGTGTCCCTGTGTCTCAGCTTCCCGCACTGCACCTGACAAAGACACTTAATACGTATTTCAGGAGGAAGGAAAAGAGAAAATGAGGGTGAGAGGGAGAGAAAGGAGAGGGAGGGACGGGCAGGCACCAGTTTCAGAGGCAAACCCATGGCAAACCAAAGCAAGGCCAGGGGCTGATTGGTAACCGTGGTGTTTTTCTGAAACAGCAGAGCTGAGGGGGAGACCTGGGAGGGCTTGCTTTGCTTTGGGAGCTGTCAGACTTTCTGCGGCATCCCTGAGAAGGGAGAACCTTTGCAACTTCACCAGTGGCCCAGGATCTGAGCCTGTCGGGCTTGGCTTGCAGTCCCAGGAGCAGGAGTCAAAGGCCCATCACTGAGTGGGAGGAATGGGGGGCACAGGAGCAGAGCCCGGCAGGGAGGAATTGTTCCCTGGGTTCACACCCCCATTGCCTGGTACATTCTGATTGTTATTAAGGAATATTAAGACCTTAATGTGGAGAAGATCACACTGATCCAGCGCAGAGCACAGACTGTGGGGTCTGCAAAGAAGGTAGAAACACAACTGACCCACTTCTCAGGGCTTCAGAACACCTGTGATGCCTGAAGGCTGGGGTCAGGCTTTACAGGAGTCACTGTTCACATTTCTCTCTCCTACAGGTCCAAGTTTTTCTGAGATGCAAGGACCTTATTACTCATGCAAGGTTAGTGTGATGGTTTAACAGGAGGCCTGGAGAATCAGATGACCTAGACAACGCTGAGACTTCATCACCGACAGTGTGACGTGGGAAGGTTACTTGGCTGCTCTCCACCTCTGTTTTCTTATCCATTAAACAGAAAGTAAGAACACTATTTTCCATATAGAACTCCTCCAGTCACTGAGCAAAAATCTCTGGCAGCCACCTGAAGAATGAAGCTGAGAAAAGGCTTCCTGGGGGAAGGAGATGGCATGAAAGTAGGGCCTGTGTGCATATTTCACGCAAGCTTGATGCTTGAGAGATCTGTGTAAATTGTTCAGCATCATGTCTGGCTTATGTATGTATCTCATGTGATGAGACCACTGTGTCCTAGTACCTGCAATGTCCTTCTTGCTTCAGGAATAACGTACCTAAAGTTTCAGTGGGGGCTCAGCACCCATAGCACAGTGGTTATGGTGCCAGCCACATACACCAAGGCTGGCAGGTTCAAACCTGGCCTGGGCCAGCTAAACAACAATGACGACTGCAACAACAAATAGCAGGGCGTTGTGGCAGGTGCCTGTAGTCCCAGCTACTTGGGAGGCTGAAGCAAGAGAATCGCTTAAGCCCAAGAGTTTGAGGTTGCTGTGAGCTGTGATGCTACAGCACTCTACTGAGGGTGATAAAGTGAGACTCTGTCTCAAAAAAACCAAAAAGTTTCAGTGAGATGTCTGCTTAGTTTCAGAAAGATGGCTTTGGAGTCCTGTGAAAAAATGGTGGGGTACTCATAGCTAGAAGCGGGTGTTTACCTAGAGAAGTGCTCGCCAAGGTCAAGGTGAGAGGAACAGTGAACGGGGCTCTTCGTTGGTGGTACAGAGAGTGTAGAGTGCTGGGGAGCTGCTGGGGGAGGGCCAGACAGATTTTATGAATGGCACAGGGAGGGAAGGCATGGGTGGGGGTGGAGGAGAAGGAGGGTGGAGGACACCACTGAGTTGTGGTGACATAAACCCCTGAACTGGAGCATCGGCAAGCAGGAACCGGTTTGGGAGGCCTCAGCTGGTTGAGGACAACAGAGCGGAGGGGCCTGGGCTGTGCCCCATCCAAACATGGGGCCGAGTTCCTTTGCTCACCACCCATGCGGAGCGGCATTTTACCTTCCATATGAGTCCTGGGAAAGTGCTTTATGAAGAGCATCTGAATGTTTTTTGCCTGAAAGACCAAAACAACCCCCAGAGGCTGCAGCTGCCAACCCCGCCCACCCCCACCAGAAGCGGCTCCACACCCTTTCCGGTTGGCTTTCCAGGCTGCTGGCAGCTTAGATGGCCTCTCCCAGCCAGGATCTCTGGGCAGGAGACAGAGGTGTGCCCCTCCCGGTCAGCACTGGCTTCTAGGACACGCCCATTCACCGTGTCCTAAAAACTTCCTTTGTATCTTTGTTTGTTAGTTTGTTTTTAACTAAGGAGCCATTTCAGTGAAAATTGCTAATGAAGGAGACTGTGTGGGACGACACAGCTAATGATGGGGACGCTTCTGCCCCTGTAGACATTTCCCTGAAATTCTATTTTTGCACAGACAGGGCTTTTCCAGTTCTGCAAAGCTGCAAAAGTTTGTTGTACCCTGGCCTGCTGCACTGTCAGAGGACATGGTGCTGGTCATCACGGGGCGTAACCTCTAACATGAAGGGGTTACAGACCAGCAGGTGGGGCAGGTGGCCAGGAACGCCGGCAGTGCAGACAAACTTCACCAGCCTCTGGTGAAGCCCATGCCGGGATACCCAGCAGGCACCTGACCACCAACAGCGTCCCTCACGTGGATAATCTCCTTACTCCTCAGACTGAAAGGACAAGCAGGGAGGAGCAGAACCTGCCTGAGGCCACACAGGGAGTCCCTGACGGGACGGGACTCAAACCAAACCTGTCTGACCCCAGCTGCCAGTGCCTACCCATTAGGCAAACTGCCCTTCCACCACCCTGATGACTCGGCTGCAGTCTACACTGCCGTAATTTGGTCCAAGGTCCTCTAACTCCGTGAGCTTGCTCTTCACCCGTGAGCTCTGTTAAGCAAGAGGGATGACATGTGCGGTCCTGTCACCCGCCTAGTGCTGGAATGACAGAGGTGGTGGCCATGAGGAAACTCAGTGATGTTTCTCTGGATCTGTTTGCTCTCCTAGAATTGATTGGGGGACAAACAGTGGTGACCAGTCTTGCTGGCTCTACGAAGTGGCCGCTTGGTGGAGCTGTTCGTGCAGGTCACTGCCTCACCAGCAGGGTGGTTCTCTTCTAGCTGGGGGCATAACAGTCTCACAAATAGAAAAGCTGCTTGGGTGTGGTGACTCATACTGTGATATCAGCATTTCAGGAGGCCAACGTGGGAGGATCCTTTGAGACCAGCCAGGGCAATGGAGTGAGGCCAAATCTCTACAAAAAATTAGCCAGGTGTGATGGGCACCTGTAGTCCCAGCTACTCAGCAGGCTGAGGATCACTTGAGCCCAGTAGTTTGAGTTTGCAGTGAGCTGTGATCATGCTGTTAAGTAAATAGCAAGGGATCTCCAAGAGTCTCCTTGGGGCAACGTGGGTGCTTTACCTTGGTCCTCCCTTGAGCAATTGCCCTACCTGGGAGGGAGAACAAGGGCAGGACCATCTGGGTGCTGCCCCACCTTAATCCCATCCTGAGCAACTGCACATCTGGGGGAGGAGCCCGGCAGCCCAGGCACAGTGGGATGTGAAAACTGACTCAGGTTAGAGTAACCTAAGGCTGACGGTCCATCAGTGTGGTTCCAAGGCAGCATCTGAGCCATGGGGAGCACCCAATCCAGGCAGTATAAAACAGAACCCCGGACCACAGCCAAAGCCTTCCCTGTAGTGACACGGGGGAATACATCTTGCATTCCTTGTACACAAGGGTATAAACCTATATCCTGCTCTTGCTCTGTAAACCTATCTTTCTTTTCCTCAAAAAACCTTGTTTTATGCTTGTCTTGCTCTCAGTGGTTCTGGCCATTCTTTGGCCAAGAGCACCCTGAGAATGGAGAGTGCAGACACATGGCTGGACGACAGGGAAGACAAGCTGTCCACTATCCACTCAACATATGTGGCTGGACGACAGGGAAGACAGGCTGTCCAGTGTCCACTCGACACACGTGGCTGGACGACAGGAAAGAAAGGCTGTCCACTGTCCACTCGACACACGTGGCTGGACGACAGGGAAGACAAGATGACCACTGTCCACTCGACACACGTGGCTGGACAACAGGGAAGACAGGCTGTCTACTGTCCACTTGACACACCTGGCTGGACGACAGGGAAGACAGGCTGTCTACTGTCCGCTCGACACACGTGGCTGGACGACAGGGAAGACAGGCTGTCTACTGTCCACTCGACACACATGGCTGGACCACAGGGAAGACAGGCTGTCTACTGTCCACTCGACACACGTGGCTGGACGACAGGGAAGACAAGCTGACCACTGTCCACTCGACACACGTGGCTGGACAACAGGGAAGACAGGCTGTCCACTGTCCACTCGACACACATGGCTGGACGACAGGGAAGACAAGCTGTCCACTGTCCACTCAACATATGTGGCTGGATGACAGGGAAGACAGGCTGTCCACTGTCCACTTGACACACGTGGCTGGACAACGGGGAAGACAGGCTGTCCACTGTCCACTCAACACACGGGGCTGGATGACAGGGAAGACAGGCTGTCCACTCGGGTCCACATCAAGGGACTTTTCACAAAGCAAATCTGGGAGATGAATTCAGAGTTATGAGATGAAATGAATGGGGAAGATGAGAATGTTTGGAGAGACTTTTGATAGTCATGTTTTTCTGTCTCTGAATTGCTTCTGTTTCCTCCAAGTTGCCCCCTCTTTGTTAGCTTTGACCTCTGTTTTTCCTGTTAGAAGTTGGGTTGGTCGGGCTGGAACGGGCAAGGTTGCTGTGCTTACAGAGTTGTAGGAGCAGAGGACGAAGGGCGTGTCTGGACGGCACACCCACTCTCAGATGCCCCAGCCCAGGAGTGTCACGTGTCACTTCTGATCTAATGTCACTGGCTAGAACAAGAGCTTAGTACTGGGAAATCTCTCCCTGTGCTGGGAGGAGGATGGGACTCAGCAGTGGACGGGTTGGTTCTCTCTGTTCCAGAGACTTTCCTCTGATGTCTGGTGATCCTTTTTCTTCCCGACAGAATCTCACTCTCTCACCCTGGGTAGAGTGCTGTGGCATCATCACAGCTCACAGGAACCTCAAACTCCTGGGCTCAATCGATCCTCCTGCCTCAGCCTCCCAAGTAGCTGGGACTACAGGTATGTGCTACCATGCCCAGCTAATTTCTTTTCTTTTCAGTAGAGAGATGGGGTCTCACTCTTGCTCAGGCTGATTTTGAACTCCTGACCTCAAGTGATCCCCATCTTGGCCTCCCAGACTGTTGGAAGTACAGGCAGGAGCCATCACGCCTGACCTCTATTGATTCCTAGTTATTGACACAATTGTGAAAAACGGGAATTCTAGTAAGATGTCACTGGTAATGGTGAAAGTTTTTCTTATTAACTTTTTTGAGGTATAAATTATATGTCATAAGATTTGCCCATCTTCTGTGTAGGTTTTAGTAAATGTACCAAGTTGTGTAAATTTAATAGGTTTTAGTAAATGTACCAAGTTGTGTAAACAGGTAGTAGAGCAATTTTTGAATCCCTTTGCGTCCCACCATTGTGTAGGAAAACATTCATAGCAACTAGGTTAGCAAAACCAAAAACCCACAGACAGTACCTACAACAAGAACTGGTAACCGGGATCTCCCTGAGCATCACAGTCAGGTGAGTGCAGATAAGCACCAATCGTTACGTGGCACCACATGATATTAGAAACTGTGCAAAAGAGGGAGGAGAACTGTGACACCCCAAGGCCTGGAAGGCCCCGAGTGGCTAAAGGCACTCCCTGGGAAGTTCGGTGGTCCAGGTAGGGCACGCCAGCAAAGCAGAGTTTGGGGAAAGCTTTCTAGTTCTTGGGTGTCTATGATGAGACCTGGCTGTGCTGATGTGGTCGGGGGTGTGGACCCGATGAAGCCCCAAAACTAGCAAATGGAAGCATCTTCCCAGGACACAGTCCCACTCCAAGGAGAAAGAATCAGACTGAGTCATGAAGGAACAACAAGCAGGGAGGATACGGCAGAAGGGAAGGAGGGTGGGCGGCAGGGAGAGGGGCTCGGGGAGTGTCAGGTCGCATCTAACAAGCCCGTCCCGCGCTCTGCCGAACTAGAAAAGCTCTCCTGTTACCGTGAAAGTAGAGAGGAACCCACATCACTGAAAAACAAGTAATGGGAAGGGATTGTGGTCAAATACCATGGAAGCTGTTGTAAGAAAGGAGAACGAGAAGCAGAATGAGGTCGCCACAAACAAGGGAAGAGGGCCAGGGAACGCGCCACGGACCTGTGGTCGCCACAAGCAAGGGAAGAGGGCCAGGGAACGCGCCACGGGCCTGTGGTCGCCACAAGCAAGGGAAGAGGGCCAGGGAACGCGCCACGGGCCTGTGAAACAGCAACTGACACTTCACAATAAGCCAAAAGGTAAGGAAATAACGGAAACTGTGGGGAACGAGGTAAATCAGAGTGAGGAAAACTCAAAATAGGACGATTCAGAAAGAGCGTGGGGGGAAAGATGTGAAATAATTCAAAAGGAATTAGAAATAAAAGAAAAATCACTGCAGAAATGAACCTAAACCAGAAGGAACACAAGAATGGATGCGATGAATGGAAAGTGTCTTGAGAGGAATAGAAGGTGGAAAAGAGGAAACAAGTTAAAAAGCAAAAAGAAGAGACGGAAAGGATTTGCAGAGAGGGAGAAACATAGAAAACCGGTGAAGATTATCCCACTTGCCTGTAATTAAAGGTCCTCCAAGAAGGAAAGCAAAGCAAGGAAACAAAACGATTACTAAGAACTAAAATTGAAAAACTAAAATTAGATATAAACAACCTTAAGACTACATATTGAACAGATGTATTGTATCTACTGGGGAAAAATCAGCCCACAACAGCTCCATTCTGAAATTACTGAATTTTTGAAGAAAAAAAAACTTTCATGCTAAATAACAAGTATTTTATAAGAGAAAAGAAATCTGAATGTCATTAGACTTTGCAAATTAATGCTCCCTGCCAGAAATCCATGGAGTGACATATTCAGGGTATTGAAAGAAGATGTTAGCCAAGAATTTTAAATCCAGCTAAATTGATTTTCAAGTGCAAATGCAGCAAACTCACTCTGGCCAACAAGCAAGAGGTAAGGAAACAGTATTTTCAGGAGCCTCTTCCGAAGAGTCTGTAGAGAAAGCCTCAGGCACCCAAATGGCAGAGGATACAGCCACATATGGCTTAAATTATGCAGCGAATAAAGATGAGTGAAAATATCTTCATTAAAATAATCAGAATATCATTAAAATTAGAATATCATCATTTTGCAACCTGTAATGAATCAATATACCCATTCAACGATTATCAGTGGCTATTAACATCACAAAAACAAGACAAAGCCCAACCACATCCTCAGTGACGCCAAAGTATGTTCAGCCTCTGACACATGGGTTGGAATTGTATGGGGTCGTTTGTACGTAGATTGCTGCCCCTGCCGCCCTTAAGACAGCAAGGCCCACCCCGCCTTCCCTTTTCCGCCTCACACTCCTCAACGTGAAGACCACAAGGATGCAGATCTTCATGACGATGCACTTCCACTTTAATGAACAGTAAATATATTTTCTCTTCCTTATGATTTTCTGTATAACATTTGTTTTTCTCTAGCTTACTTTTTTATAAGCATGCAGCATGTGATATGTATAACATACAAAATACGTGTTAACTGTTATCCGTCAGGGTTCTAGCTACAACAGCTGAGTAGTTGAGGTTTTAGAGAGTTAAGAGTTACATATGGATTATTTGACTACACGGGGATCAGCCTCCCTAACACTCCCATCCTCCAACGTTGTTCAACAGTCAGTTGGATACAACACAATGTGTGAAGTAGCTTAGAGAAAGTTGAAACTCTGGGAGCCTCAGGAACCAGCACCCTAACAGGAAACACAGGGAAATGTTAAAACCACACTCCAAGGATGCAATCAGCGAAACTCAACCTGAAGGAAACCCATTGGGGCAAGCAACATAATTTATTTTCAGCTGAAAAGTAAATAGGAGAATTTAGAAATTAAAAAAAAGTCAGGAGAGGGGCAGCACCTGTAGCTCAGTGAGTGGGACGCTGGCAAGGGTGTTGGGTTTGAACCTGGCCCAGGCCAAATTGCAACAACAACAACAACAAGAAAAAGGTCAGAAGATAGATCGATCAAGTTGTAAACCTTTTTTTGGTCCCAATTCAAGTTAATAAGCAATAGGAAAAAGTTATAGAAAAATCAAGAAATAGCATTTATAGAAAAATCAAGGAGCATGAACATTGACTACATATTTGATAATATAAAGAATTTTTTCCCAGTCTGAATAAAAATAAATAAGTAAAACTTTTTGAAAAAATTGTAAAAAGAATTTTTTAGCTTGATACTGGAATTATGGTTAGATTTTAAATGAGTAGTCATTGTTCTCTAGTGATTTATAGTGAAATACTTACAGATAAACTTATAGAAGGTTTGCAATTTGGTCCAAAATAGCCTGGAGAGCTCTGGAGAGGAGAAGGGGGTTTGGAAGCAGCAGCTCGGCGGAGTTGGTCCTTGTGGAAAGAAGCTGGGTACGGACATGTGGGGAGCCATCACGTTCCTCTCCCTACTTCTGTTTACATTTGAAATCTTCCGTAACAAAGCATTTGTAAAGAGAGAAAGAGCGCACACACTTTTTGAGAGCGAGATTAAGAGAATACAAAACTAATTTTAAGATCTGGGTGTGGTTTTTACCGATGGGGCTTCACTGCAAAGTGGTCTGCCTGGGCCATTTGATAGGACATTTTTCATGTCAGCACCTGTAGTTCTTTTTTTTTTTTTTTTTTTAATCTTGGGCTGGTCATATTTCCTGGAAGAGATTAGTCCCGTTGCCAAACATGGATGCCGAAGGCCTGGCAGCCAGCATTCTAGGAACGGGAGACGTGGGCCGAGGGCCTCAGTGTTTCATCTGAATACTGTGCTTATCATGGAGGCCCTGTCCTCACACGTGCCAGGCCTGCACACCCAGAGCCCTGCGTTGGCCTTCTCTGGAAAAGAAGCCTCCCGCCATTTGGGGAAGGAAACAGCGTTGTTCAAGTCTTGCAGCAATCCTGGATGAGGGAGCCCAGGGTCTCAAACAGCTATCAACAAATCCTCTTTACATTAACACCTGCTTGACACTATTCCACAAGACTGGGTACCAAAATTCCTGATCCTTTTTAGAATTCTGCAGTCAAAATAAAGTTGTTTATTGGCTTTTTTCATTGCTAGTTTAGGATTCTGCTTCACTGAGTCTGGGGCGCCGTTTACCACTGTTTTGTCCTATTATGCTTTCCTGCTGTCCTGAGTCTATGGAAAATACACACCCACACACTTGTAGCTGGGTTCTAGAAGAGAGTAAAAAATAAAATCTGTGTGCTCATACGCCATCTTTACTTGCAAGGGCCTGCTTTATCTCTCACTCCTTTTTTATTCTTTGATTTTAAAATATAACATAAATGTAGAAAATTAAATAAAACATACAGGTATAGCTTAATGAAAAATTATAAAACAAAGGTTCTTGTGACTCCTGCCCTGGCCAAGAAACAGAACACTCCAACACCCAGGGAGCCCCAGCGAGCCCTCTGATCCTGAGCCCCACAGCCAGCAGGGTACACGCTATCCTGGCTTTGTGAAAATCCTTCACTTGCCGCTCATTTGTCTTTCATGTTGTCTGCAGTAGCCGGCCCTGTGACTATGAGCTAGCTTTGCCTGCTGTTGGAGCTCATTTGCAGGAAGCATCCCGGTGCACCTGCCTCCTCTCTCCTTCAGCCGCACCTGCGGGACATGTAGCTATGATCTGCTTATATCCTTTGCTGCCTGGCCCATTATGAATGCCCAGCACTTTTGTTTTCCCATTTTACTTCTGCTGGACATGGGATTGCTTACATTTTGGGTCCTGTCTTCCTCAGTCTGGGCTGCTATAATGAGCACTACAGACTGGACGGCCTAAACAACGGACATTTGTTTCATGCGCTGTGTCGCATACAGTTCTGGAGGCTGGGCGTCCCAGGTCAAGGTTCCAGACACGGTGTCTGGGGAAGACTCTCTCACTGGTTTGCCAGGCCGTCTTCTTGGTGCGCCCTGTCATAGAGGCGGGCTCTGATGTCTCTTCCTCTCCTCACGAAGACATTCATCTCACAGCAGGGCTCCACCCTATGACCTCATCTAGACCAAACTCTTCTCCAAAGGCCTCACCTCCTGATACCATCACATTGGGTGAAGACTTTAACATGCACACTTGGTGAGGCCCGCGGTGTACCGTCAGTACCAGTCTGTGATGTACAACCATGCCATGTACCTCCTGGGGCTCATGTCCTGTGACCCTGTATGCAACTTTCTCTAGCTCTGGTCCTCAGAGTGAAACTGCTGTGTGATAAGTTAACCTTCAACTTAACTCGAAATTCCCAAGCTGTTTTCCAGCGCAGGCCATTTCACTATATAATTGGAGGGTCACTGTGACCCCATTGTTCTATGCAATGGCACCCTCTTCAATGTGAGGCGAATTAGCAACTTTTGGGCTCTACCAATTTGCTGTTCCTCCAGCAGTTTTTAAGGATTATACCCATTGACTTGGTGCAGTGACTCAGACCTGTAATGCTAACACTCTAGCATGCTGAGGTCGGTGGATGGCTTGAGCTCAGTAGTTTGAGACCAGCCTGAACCAGAGCAAGACCCCATCTCTATCAAAAGTAGAAAAAACAGTGGGTATTGTGGTGGGTGCCTCTCGTCCCAGCTACTCAGGAGGCTGAGGCAGGAGGATTGCTTGAGCCCAAGAGTTTGAGGATGCTATGAGCTATGATGCCATGGCACTCTACCCAAGATTACAGAGTAAGATCATCTCAAAAAACAAAAAAGAAGAAGACAAAAAAAATTACACACACTGTTTCATATTTTGCCACTTCTTTGAATTTTCAGACTTTTAAATTTGTGTCAATCTGGAGTGTTTGTAATTGTGTTGTGTTTGGGTTTCAGCTGCATTTCTGTGGTTACAAATAAGGTGAAACACATCTTTATGTGTTTATTGGCATTTTTAATTCCTTTTCTTCTGTTTTTAAGCATTATTTTGAGAATTTGTATTAGTTTCTGTAATCTAAACTGTGTAGGTAAAACTTTACAGATTTAATTCAGCATATTATACTAGTAAAGACTGAGGGGGGAAGGTTTGCTGTTTCGAGGTCAATGTTAAATTCTGAATAAGGCCAGCTCAACATACATAGGTAAGTTCTTTCCCCAAAGTTTACAGCACAATTAAAATTAACATTTTTATATTTACCTATTAAAGTACAACCTACCCCATTTTTTAACCCATAGAAATTTGATTTCCTCACCTATTTGTTCCTTGAAGTGTTTTCTAAAAGGTTTCCAGGGGCTTTCTGTAATCACACTTCCTTCCTGACCACTCCCTAGCATCTGACACTTCTGAGCCTCCTTCCTTCTTTAAATAAACTCTTTGCTTTCTTGGCACCCATGATTTCTCTCTCCTGGTTTTCCTCCTAACTGCCTGGAGAAGCTTCCTCTCTTTACCTGGTTCTTCTCCAAAATCTAATCGATGTTGGTATTTTCCAGTGCTCTGTCTTTAGACCCTGTAGTAGATACGACTTGGTGTATTTTCCTGTCCCGGAGGCCAACTCTTAATCCTTCTTCCTGGGAACATGCCTCACTCACCCCACATCCATGAGAATGAGTCTTTAACACAGTGGTTCTCAACCTTCCTAATGCCGTGATCCTTTAATATAGTTCCTCATGTTGTGGTGACCCCCAATCATAAAATTATTTTCATTGCTATTTCATAACTGTAATTTTGCTATGGTTATGAATCGTAATGTAAATATCTGATATGTAGGATGATCTTAGGCATCTGTGAAAGGGTCGTTTGACCCCCAAAGGGGTCCCACAGGTTGAGAACCGCTGCTTTAACAGATGCGCTGGTACTGCTGTCCTGGCCTTAGCAGGTTGACCCCTAGTGGACAACAGAACAAAGATGAGCCAAGCAGATCCTTGCTCCCCCAGGTCAGGAACTGAATCCTTTGGCTGAAACCATAGCATGAGACCTTGGGAGCTACGGCAGCTGGACTCTAGCAAGGAGGCTCCGAAGTGAGGGAGCTGTCAGGGAGAGAGTGAGAGCAGAACAAGGCATGTGAATGCAAGCCCGTGAGAGTCCCTGGTGTGATGGTGCAGTTCTCAGGGTTGGGGTTCTTAGAAGGACTCAGAGCGTCCCCGCCCTCGGCCTCCGTGAGATCTTCGCAGCTCCGTCCTACATCAAGTTCCCCAGTTATGTTGCGCTCATGCCACAGGTTGCTGCTACTTGAAATTTCCCAGCTGACCTCTTCTCACCTACTCACCATTGCTAGATGGTTTCAGTCACATCTGAGCCTGTTCAGAACCATATCCAACCCAGCTAAAAGACACCACTGTTTTGTATTTCTTGAGGCAAGAACTCAGTGGCTTAGAGCCTCCTCCTGTGAAAATAGAGCTTGGACTCGCAGGAAAAATCCCAGCTAATGTGCCCCCTTGGACCTTGCCTTAACCCTGCCTGGGACTTTCTTGGACTTTCTGACCAAGAAACCACCCGCTCTCTGTCTTTCCGGTAGGCCCTGCCACCTTCCCCACCTTGGCAAACTCACCTTTGTGCCCCCAGCTGATGCCTTCATCCAGATTTCCTTCCCTCAAGCCTGGCCAGCATGACTCGGCACCTGCCCTCTCTCCCCAAGAACAGCTATGTTGTCAGCGGTGGCCTTCCCACCCCTGACGCATGCATTCACGGCACCTGTCAGCACATATGCTCAGGACCCAGTTCCTTAACTCTGCTCAAGACAAAGCCCACTGCAGAGACAGCAGGCACACAGCACAGCTGCTGTTTCCCCCAGCTCCCACAACAGAAATGTTTTAATTAATCATATCACTCTTTCTCACCAAGGCTGGGCAACATCTCAGAACACCATCCTTCAGCGCCAACAAATTATCAATCAGAGTTGAGCTCCGTTAGTGTGAGAGAAGGATGGTATTCTTGGAAAGGAAGAGAAATTTTTTAGAGAACTATTTGGAGAAATATGTTGAATTCTACTTTTAGCATGCAGACCTAAGGAGAAGGCATAATTTTTTTTAGAAGGCATGGTTTTCAGCGTAGGCAGCTGGTACACCAGGACTGAGGAGGAACAGGGTGCAGGTGGCAGCTCCCTTCCCACCTTGGAGTCCTGCAGCCCAGGCCTTCTCCCCTCAGCCTTCCATCTCAGTTGGTGACCTCCGCCTTTCTAGGAACTATTTGCTCCTTAGATAACGTGAGGTTAAAAATATGAGTACTAGGGCCAGGATTTCTGGCTTTGAATCCCAAATCTACCACTTATCAAATGTGGAACTTTAAGCAATTTACTTATCCTGCCCCCCCCCCCCATACCTTAATTTCTTCAACTGTGAAATATGATAATAATCAGATCTATTTCCCTTAACTGCTGTGAGGATTAAATAAGTTCATATGCACAAAGGCTCAGAGCAGGTGGGATCAGGCTGAGCCAAAGCAAGGACCTGCCTGGGACAGCAGCCCTGGGAGCCAAGCCCCCTCCCTGGGCGAGACGTGGGGACATTTAGCACCTAGAACCCTAAACTGCTACCTCTGGAAGATCTTTGAATCATTGAGGGCTGTTTCCCCTGAATTTACTGAAACCTAGAGAGGTCACGTGTTCCCACCCCAGCTGTGGACCAAGCTTGGACCAAGATTCAGGTCAGTGTGTGGCTTCGTCACCGCAGCACGCTGCTTCCTCTTCTATAGCTTCCTGCAGTGAAAACCGCGTCCTTGCTGCTCCTCGCCTGCCCCAGGCGTCTGGCGGACGTGAACTTCAGACCCCTCGGGGCTGAGAGCCCAGCCCGAAGAGCAGAGCAGCGTAGGGGCGACGCGCCGCCCGCAGGGGGCGCTCGCTCCCCGCCGGCCGCGCCGAGGCGCCTTGAGCCTCCGCTCTGCGCACACTGCGTGGTCTGTGAGCCGCGAAGGCTCGCAGCTCCCGTGTGCCTTCCAGGATTAGAAAAAGTTTTGATCAAAGCTTTCTTTGATTAAAGTCTGGGAATTTGTTCCAAATGAAGAAACAGAGACAGGCCTAAAGATTTGCGTGCCGCTGAAGAGAGCACACTGTTTGGTCCATGGCCCCTTTTATGCTTCTAAAATATTGGGGATCCCCAAGAGCTATTGTTTGTGTGGGTCATATCTACGTTGATGATGTTAGAATTTAATACGAAGAAATGCTTAAAATACCCATTTAACAAGTCATTATACAGTAACAGAAATGGCATTTTTGTAGAAAAATATTTACAAAGCAAAACCAAAAAATTTCCCACGTCTCTTCACTGTCTGGTTTAAGCGGAGGGAGCTGGATTTCCCCTTTGCACGGACCCCTGAAGATGAATGTCACTCCTCCGTGACTTCCGACAGTCTCCCCGCGCCGAGGACAGCAGCAGGTGCTTTCACCTGAGCCCCCCCCCCCCCCCAGACCCGCCACGGCAGGAGGCTCCTGCGCCGGAAGGTCCAGCCCAGATCTTGCTGCCGCCGAAATTTCCAGCCTTAATGCTCACTGCGCTCCGCTGCGCTGACGGTTTTAGCAAATCCTGAATATTAGCTCCCTGCGTAATATCCCCGGGTCCACCCCACAACGCGCCCATCCCTCGCGGTGACGCCCCGGATCCCTACCCCGCAAAGCTCCCACCCCTCTCTTTTACCGCTCCACGCCCCCCGTAACGCCCCCAGTTCCTCCCCCAAAGACCCCTCCATCTCTCCCCGGTAACGCCACCCCGTCCTTCGCTTTTAACGTCCTCCGAGTCCCTCCCCCACCACGCATAACACCCCTGTGCCCCCTCTCACACGCCTCCTATCCCTCCCCTTACGCAGCCCCTCCCTCTCCAGCAAGGCCCCCCTCCCCCACCCCGCCTCTCCACACCCCTCCCCGGATTCCCCCTAACGCGCCCACCCTGCCCTGTAGCGCCCCCTCCGGCGGCCCGGGGGAAGCCCGCAGGTCCCGCCCACGCTCGCCGCCGTCTCTGCCCCCAACCTCCTCGTGGTGTCCCCAGATCCCCTCCCTCCCTCAGACGCGCCTCTCAAACCCTGGTTTACCCTCTTCAGCAGAGCGGGGTATTCTGATTCAGGGGTTTTGATCCAGCTGTTATGAGACAGTAACCCCCCAAAGTTGCTTTGTCAGTTTCCTACTACCACTGTGACAACGCCACAGTCGCGATGGCTTAGGGCACATTCTGGTCCCAGCGGCAGAGGCGGGAAGACGGACGGGGCTGGGGGTTGGAGCTGGGGCGCCGGCAGGGCCGCGTTCCTCCGGGAGCTCCGGCCGAGAATCCCCTTGCTCGCCCTCTCCAGCTTCTGGGGCTTCTCTTCCTCCGCAGCTGCGGCCCCTTCTTCCTCTTCGCAGCACTTCAGTCCGCCTCTGTCTGCTCTCCCCCTCCCCCTCCCCCACCCCTTCTCCCTTTGGGTGATTATGTGGGACCCACCTGACAAATCCAGGGTACTGTCACCGTCTCGGGTCCTCACCCTAACCACATCTCCCAAGTCCCTTTTGCCACGTGATGAAACAGACTCAGAAGTTTCAGGGATTAGGGTGTGGACGCTCTTCAGGGGACATTGTCCAGCCCGCCACAGTTGCTGGCCCGGAGGGAAGAGCTAACACAGGCCCCACCCCGACCCCCGCCAAGCTGGGCACGTTTCAGAGTCAGACATACACCCCCACGGAGATGGCACTTGTTCGTCTGAGGTAATTTACATGAAGATGATGACAGCCCACAGCCACCACTTGCCAAATGCCCCTGACTGTCATTACTAGCAGTTATTGTGGCATTTCACCACCCGCTGACTTAGAGTCCCCTTCGCAGCGCTTGTCAACCATCATAACTATGTATTTATTTTGTGTGACTGTTCAGTGTGTAATGCTTTTAAATTCATTTATAATTGGGCAAACATTACCTTAATATATTCTTCTTATAACAGTTTGTCTAATGTCTCCCTTTCATATTAGACCATGAACTCCTCACAGTCTAGAATTGTTTTATACATCATCAAATTCCCAGAATCTAGCCCAACCACAAATAAACACATAGTTAACATTCAACAAATATTTTTGGAATTAATGAATTAAATCTAACTTTTAAAATGCTTCTCTGCTTCCTAATACCTTCGGAGTGAAGTGCAAATTCTTTACTTAGCATGACAAATGAGTTTTTGCAGATCCAGTCCTAACACCCTTCAGGTTTCATTCACTTCGCAGGGCTCTGGAGCAGCCTGTGCCCTGCCCTCCGGCTGCAGAGGCTGCAGCTCCCTCAGGCCTCCAGGCCCTTTCTGTGCCTCAAGTGGCCTTTCCCTGCCCTCAGCAACAGAAATGCACACATGTTACACCTTGTCACTTGGATAACTCCATGCACCCCTAGACTAACGCTTTACCCTGGACAGTTCCCCCCCAATCCCCACTGTCCCCATGCTCTGGATAAAGGGGCCCATAGCACCTCAACCTTCTGTCCACCTAGCCTGAAGCCACCATATCATATTGGCCTGTCCAGCTGCCAGTTCGTTCCCCACCCAACATCCTCTGAGTCTAAGATCTTTAGGTCAGGAACTAGGTCTTACTACCTCTTACAGGCCAGAGCCTGGTAGGTGCCTGAGCAAAGCAGGTACTTCATCATTATTAGCTGAATGCTGCCTCTGCCCCTGCCCCTGCCTCTGCCCCTGTCTCTGCCTCTGTCTCTGCCTCTGCCCCTGCCCTGCCTCTGCCTCTGTATCTGCCCTGCCTCTGCCCTGCCTCAATCTCTGCCCCTGCCCTGCCTCTGCCTCTGCCTCTGTCTCTGCCCCTGCCCTGCCTCTGCCTCTGCCTCTGTCTCTGCCCCTGCCCTGCCTCTGTCTCTGCCCCTGCCCTGCCTCTGTCTCTGCCC
>CAUYPK010153328.1:0-14988 GCA_963574355.1 Loris lydekkerianus | reverse complement strand
GCATCCACTTGATGTACCCTAGTTAGATATCTGCAGGACTAAAAATAGGCTGAGGCAAGAGAATCACGTAAGCCCAAGACTTAGAGGTTGCTGTGAGCTGTGTGATGTCATGGCACTCTACCCGAGGGCAGTACAGTGAGACTCGGTCTCTACAAAAAAAAAAAAAAATAGCTTTTCTCTGTGATTGAACAACTTTACAACTTTGCTACTATTTTCAATATGGAAAACCTCCTTAATAAAAGACAATCACATAATTCTTTTAGCAGAGTAACTTGTTAAGTACTTTTTTGATGATGGTGATATTGGAATAAAAATATCCCACATTATATAATTGGGAGTGTTTGACAGTGATTTATGCATTTGTAACACCTTAAGACTTTGCCATTAACAAGTGTCATCCATGTCAAAACATAAAAAGATAATTACTTTGTAGAAAGAGATTTTACCCAAGTAATTCTTTAAAAGTGTATGTTACTTCCAATAAAACTGAAATTGCTTGCCATGGCCAATGAGAAAGCTTCTTGCAGCCATCAGGGCATAATCTTAATCTTAATGAGGTCCCAGTCACATTTGGCTGTCACAGACTTTTAAACATCTCCTGGGTCTGTTACTTGGTTCCATTAATTAGTATGTATATTTTCAGGAGCCTAAAATAGATATCATATTAAGCAGAAGATTTTGAGATGTGTTCTTGACATCTTGTTTGGTACACTATTCACAGACTAGAGCAGCTTAAGCATTAGTTGAACAGTCTTCCGTAGTCTGATAAGACAGAGAACATATGCTAGGAGTGTTCAGTAACTTTACAAGAGAGCCCTATTAACATTTTCTTTTTTTAAGGTTTTAATAGGGATAAAAAACATAATTGTCTTTAAGATCCACTATACATATTTCAGGTATTTTGGTGAGAAGACGGTGAAGTGTGGAGAGACTGCTACTGGCTGTGCTGAATTCTATCAATTCTTTCTGGGTGTTGTATCTCAATTAGGAGCCAGCTTTATAATCTCTACTGAAAGCAATATGCTAATTCTTCTGGAAGAGTTGATCAACTCTTGGTAGGCAATAATAGTCAAAGAGTATGTTTCTCTTTGATTTCGCAGGGATGATGCCCTGGAAAATAAAATCAGCTCACCCGGAACAGCTTATAGTTTAAAAGTCTGACTCAGAGCCTTTATGCTCCAGTGACATATTTCACTTTTAAATTTGGCTAAGCAAAAGCATATGAGTGACAAATATGTGGTGGAAGCATGTCACTATAGGTCATGTTTCAATGGTGTTTTTCGGTAGCTAGTGAATGTAACATAACTTTGTACATTTTCTGAGGCATTCAAGTGACAATAATAACTTATAGAGTTCCATCTGAGTCACATAGCATGTTGCAAATATTAAAATCAGCTTATCTTTATTTAAAACAAAAGTCAATGTTTCTGTGATGAGCTTTCAAATGGCTGTCAAATATCAACTTTGTACTTCTTATTTCAACAATTATAAATAGCACTCTAAATAAATCATAGTTCTCTGTGCTATATTAGCATCTTTGATCAAGGTTTTAGGGACTGTATATTTAAGAAAGAAACAAAAAAAAATTGTAACAAGTTTGAAAAATATTATTTCATAATAGTAATAATTCTTCTTACCAAAATAGTTTTATTTGCAACTCTACATAATACAAAATAAGGTTCCAGAATATATAATTGAAAAATAGCAATAATTTCAGGGTTCTGAATAGTCCCTTCTTTATAGTGGGAGTTATTTTAAAAAGTTTTTAACAAGCTTTTTATTTTTATCATTTTTAATTAAAAAATTTTAATAATTAAGGGTAAATAAAATTTATTTACCTTTATCGGGTACATGTGATATTTTGATAAGGCATAGAATTGAATTAATCAGATCATGGTAATTGGGGTATCCTTCATTTCAGGTATTTATCATTTCTTTGTGTTAGGAACACTCTTTAAAGTTATTTTTAAGTATACCCCAAACTTATTGTTTATTATAGCCAGTTTGTTGTGCTATCAAATATTGTTTATTATACTGAACTATAACTACATTTTTGTACCCATTAGCAATCCCCACTTTCTCTCCTCCTACCCACCACCTTTCTGATTTTCTGATGACTATCTTTCTACTCTCTGGCTCCATGAGATCAATTGTTTCTAATATTTAGCTTCCACATATGAGTGAGAATATGACTATCTGTCTTTCTTTCCCTATAATTCTGGGTTATTTCACTTAATATAATATTCTCCGATTCCATCATGTTGTTGCAAATGGCAGGATTTCATTACTTTTATGGCTATATAATATTCCTTTGTGTGTGTGTGTACCATAACTTCTTAATCTACTAGGAAATTTGTATTTTAAACAATATAATTATGTTTTTTACAATTTATGGGACAATGAATCGTAACAGGACCAATTCCTCTCCACAAAGTAAGAAAGCTAGTTTATAAAATAGTGCAAGTTTGCCTTCTTTTAGAATAAAAGACATTCTTATTATATTTATTTATAGATTTAGATACTAAAATTATTATTTTTTTTTAGACATAGAGTCTTTCTATGTTGCCCAGGCTGATTTTGAACTTCTGGCTTCAAGCCATCCTTTCATTTGGTCTCCCAAAGTGCTGGGATTATAGCTGTGAGCCACAACATCAGCCCTAAAAAATTTTTTGTTGATATGTTCCAGGTGAAGGGCTGAACTCAGAAATACATTTAATGAAATAAAATAGATGAAACTGTAAAGTGATTAACAAACACCAAAAACTGTAAACAGCTCAAATCTTCCTCTTGCCTCAGTGATCCTTCTGTTACAGCAGATCCAGCAAAGCAGAGCATTCTGTGCCTAGAGTCAGTAAAATATTTTTAACTATCCTGATAACTTAAATAGGAAAATAAGCATTTTGGATTGACTCCTTTCCTGCCTATAATATCTAACTATTTTAGCAATCATCTGAAAGCCCAATTTGAAATTTCATCTTGAATAATGTTCTATGAAGCAATTCTAAATGACAAAATTCAAAATATTTAAGTTTAATGATTAAAGTTGAACTTTGTTTTGTGATTCAATGATTTAGTTGTATGTATAGTTTTCATTTCAAATGTTTACCATGAGAATGATGTTGTAATAATGGCAGTCTCAAATAAACTTGCTAATTACATAAACTGATTTTAAAGAATGCAAATACCTCTTGTCCATGGGTCTTATCTGGCTTGAGTAATGGTGTTCTATTAATTATATTATAAATAATCAATGTTTTAATAAATATTAAAACATTAAAAATGTGCAAGTGGCTCTTTTGGAGGAGTAAGTTAGCATAAACATTTTAAAATTGTTGATCGGTACTTGAATCTTCGTGGTGGAGTATTAAAAAAAATGTTCTGCTACTGGAGGAAATTAAACTGAGAATAAAGATAAAAAGCTTTAATATAAGCAGTATCCAATTTAAACATAGGTTATTTAAGTTGGAACTTGGAGACCATTTTCTAATAAAAATTGCTCTGAATATTAAGTAACAATAAATTTAGGTCACACACACACACACACACATATGCATGATATACAAATCCCTTAATAGACGTGAAAAACTGGGCATGTAACAATGGCAAAAAATGAGGACAAGTTAAGGTCTCTGCGTCTTGAATACTAGTGGTGAGGAATACTGATTTCCTTGGAAGAGGTAGCAAGTTTTGTGAAGAATGAGGGGGAAAATAATCCCTGGGAGAACTTGAAACATACTTTATGATTTTTACACTTCTTAGTTTGGCTTATTAGTAATATTAATATTTTGCTTTATCAGCCTTGTCATTTTGCAAATGAGGTAGGGAAGGTTGGGAGGTTGATAATGAAATAGATGGGCGAGGAAAAGACTTTCCTTAGGCAAAGGGGAAGCACAGGCAGAGAGGAAGAGCGAAGGCGATCTCCAGGAAAGTGCACCCCTAGCTCAAGGAAAAATGTATTGTGTAGAAATGAACTAAATTATGGACAACACATAAACAAAGACCAACATATAAACAAACCGAGAGAAGCCTTGCCTACGCGTAGATTTCCAGAGAGATGCGAGTGCACGGTCATCTATTCTCACAACCGACCAGCAGGTGGGGCCGAAGCTCCAGAAGAGTCGGTAATTGTCAGCGCGCAGAGAAGAGCATTTAGGGTGAAAAACCAGGGAGCAGAGGGGTCAAAGTTGGCAGTCAGCATGGAATAATTATTGCCTAGAAATGTTTACGTTTTCTTGCTTATGAGAGAGTATGAAGTCGATGTACCAATATTTATGTTTTTGTTTTTTTTCCCCATCTAACTTGTTACTTTCGTTCGTATTTTAAAATATTAGAATCCTGAAAATGGAAATTGCTATTAGTCCTATTATGAAGGAATACAAATTATAAAAGGTACATAGTATTTTCCGTTGTTATTAGGACCTCAAGGCCTTAAAGCACATAAAAATGTGATAGCGTCCTTGCTTTTCATATATGAAAGCTTTTGGCATTGATGCTCCATGTCTGAATCACTATGCATTCTTCTTGCAAAAAATCCATGCATTTCTAATGAATGAAAAAGAAACTGTTATAGTTCAAACTGTTCAAAGTATAATGATGTATCGTTAAAATACATTTTAAAACATTTTTGGGTGTACCTGAGTAGCACTGATTCTATAAAAAGGATTTTGTACTTTACCAATAAAAAAAAACTATGTGCTTTTTTTCAGATTTGAAAGCAGTACGGGAAGTTAATGCCATCTCTTTTTGTAGATTATTGTGCAATGTTGCCATTTTTGACATTAAGCACTATGATTAATCTAAAAATAGTCTTCTTTAGAAATGATCTGCTCAAAATGGGTTAACATTACCATATAAATAATGAGTAGTTAAGTTTGTTATTAGTAAATGGAAACCCTACCATTGCACACATATAACACTTCTCTTGCAATGTTATCTATTTTAAACGTATTCTTTAACGTAATTATATAAAGAAAAATTTAATCTTAATGTGTCAGAAAGTATTATCATCTTGCAAGCAGTACTCCAAGGTTAATAATGTCTGGGAATATAAAGTGTTTTTGACTGTAAGATTAGTCTTCTTATTTGAAAAAGGCTTTCAATTTCATTTTAAAGGAGATTTCACGCCCCATGAAATTTAAACTATGACGTTAAGAAAACATTCACTTTATTATAATGCACTGAAAAATTATAGTGCAAATGCTTCTTGTTCCTATCCATCAAAACTGTTGTTAGAAATGTAAAGGGTGCTTTCTCAGGTAAAAATTATGTGATCTGCTGGGAAAAAACCCTGAATGTCTCCAACTGTTCATTCTGAAGTCAGGTAATTACTGCCTCAATTATGTTATAGAATGTTTTGAAATTAGGTCCTACATTAGTTGCAGTAGAGTTTATGTTTAGATAACCTTTTGTTCATGGAGCTTACTGTTTATCCAAATACTTTAGGAAACATTCCACATGCTTTAAAAATAAGTTTTGAGAAAATGTTTTAAAAATACTCTTAATATTAATTTTGTGTCATGCGTCACTACTGAGATTGGAAGACACAAAAATGTGATACCTTTAAATATTAATGTGAAGATTTCCTTTGTTATCACATAACATTTTAAGATATTCTGGTTAGATCTTAACCTGGATTTGACTGTATTCTTTTCAAAACAAAATATTTTTTGAATAGTGTAAGAAAACCTAAGAAACATATGCTAGATTCCTATAAAACTTTAGTGCATGATGGTAATATTGTTATAGTTCTAGATCATATTCATTTTGACTTAAAATTATAAATTAATGTCTATTTTACTTTTTTAGAAATGGGAAATTGACTAAATCACTCATTTCTAAGATGGTAAGTAATATAAACCACACTTTGTATTAATGGTCCATAACAGACACACAATAAATATTAGTTAAAGAGTGTATTGATAAGCTAATATATGGCAGAAATGTTGTGAGTTGTACATACTGTATTGTCAAATGATAATGACTAGATCATGTTCTGACAAAGAAGATATGTGCATATATATATATATATATATATTTTTTTTTTTTTTTTTTTTTTTTTTTTTTTTTGCAGTTTTTGGCCAGGGCTGGGTTGACCACCACCTGGTATATGGGGCTGGCACCCTACTCCTTTGAGCCACAGGCACCTCCCTGCTTATATTTTATGTCTATAAAAACCACATTATTTTAATAAGGACAGCTCACTTGAAAGGAATAGAAAAAAAAGGAAACATGAAACATATGCTTTTTGTCTAGTGCAAGTGGAAAAACAATTGAAAAATTACTCTTAGAGGAAAACTAAAAGATAAAATTTTCATCTTAATTACTTTTGAAGGCAATTGGTCCATGTACAAAAATCTTTGCTTGACCAGGTGTGGTGGCTAATGCCTACAATCCTTACACTCTGGAACCTGAAGCAGGAGGATGCTTTGAGCTCAGAAATTTGAGACCAATCAGCTTGACCAAGAGTGAGATCCCATCTCTAATAGAAATAGACAAATTAGCCAGAAATTATGGTGGGTGCCTATAGTCATAGCAACTTGGGAGGCTGAAGTGTAGGAGAATCACTTGAACTCAGGAGTTTGAGCTTGCTGTGAACTAGGCTGACACCATAGCACTATAACCTGGGCAACAGAGTGGGACTCTGTCTCAAACAAACAAGCAGACATACAAACAAACAAAGTGTTTGGTAATCGTTGACACTTCACACTGGCTTATCCATATGTTTTCAGGAAGAATTGGGCAACAGTAAGTCCCTACATCCTGTACCTACAAAAATTGTTACCTTTGTGCTGAACAGATCTGATGTGAGCACAACTCTTTAAGAAGTGGTAACAGATGCGACTGCAAATTAATACAATCTCTTTGGAAAGAAGTATGGAAAATCCTCAAAGAACTTAAAACAGACCTTTCATTTGATCCCTCAATCCCATTACTAGGCATCTTCTCAGAAGAAAAAAGATCATTTTATCATAAAGTCATTTGTTTATAACAGCTCAATTTACAATTGTCAGGATGTGGAAACAACCCAAGTGCCCATCAAACCATTCATGAATGAATTAATAAACTGTGCTATATATAGTCCATGGAATATGATTCAGCCATAAAAAGATGGAGACTTTTCCTGTTTTCCTCTGAACCTGAATGGAGTTGAAATACATTATTCTTAGTGAAGTATCACAAGAATCGAAAAGCAAGTATCCCATGTACTTAATATTGATATGAAGCCAGTAAGTGACTTAATACATGTCCACACAAGAGAAAAATTCAATTTAATTCAATTTGGGGGAAAAGGGAAGGGGAGAGGGTGAGAAGGGAGGAGTGAGCTAGATTGGTGTGCCCCCACTGAACAGGTACAATGTAAGGGCACTGGCACACCTGCTGGGTGCAGGACACAACCACAACAGGCACTATACCTAGCAAATGTTGTCACCTACTTGTTTGTACCCTCATATTAATCTGACATAAGAAAAAAAGCAGTAACAATTAGATTGTTCTTATGCAGTTTTTAGCCCAAATTTATATCAACTGGGTTGCTAAATATTCTGGAATAGAATCACAAACTTACTTTGAAAAATATATGGGCTAATAGTTTAGTTAGGCCAGTATAAAAGCAAATGGGAAGCCTATCTGAAAGATGTCACTTTTATTCTAGATATTGAATATTCCCCACAAACTTTTTTTCAAGCACAATAAGCAGAACCAGTCAAAACTAATACACACAAAAGTACACTATGAAAACTGGAAGGAAATATTGAAAGCCAAAGTAGATCCTAAAATACTTAATATATTAGAAATATCAGATACAGATTAGAAAACAATTATTCTTTTTATGTTCAAAGAAATAAAAACAACCAAGTTTGTATATGTTATCTGAAGAGAACATCATAGTACAAATATTGAAAAGCAGATTCGAAAAATTATGATTTAAAAATTACAATAACAAATACTGAAAACTCAATAAGTGGGTTTAAAAACTGATTACCTACTGTTGAAGATAGAATTAAATAGACTAAACATCAAAAGAAGTTACTCAGAGAACAGTTCATAGAAACAGAGGTTTAGTAGTATGGGAGGTTTAGTCCGATTATGATTAGAAGAAGAAAGAGTAAGTGCTAGTAACTCTTCAGAACTGGTAAAAGATGCATATCCACAGACTCAAGAAACCCAATGGCTTTTCAGTGGTAATGACCTCCCAAGAGAACATTCCTCTTGCAAAGGATCTCATTCATCTCTCTCTAGAAGAGCTGAAGAGGAAACAAAAATAAGCACCTGGTACAGATCCCCAAATCCTTCTTCATGAATGTGAAATGCCCAGGATGCTCTAAAATCACCATGGCCTTGAGCCAGGCACAAACAGTAGTTTGTGTGTTGATTGCTCCACTGTTCTCCAGGAGTCTACAGGAGGAAACACAAGGCTTACAGAAGGATGTTCGTTCAGAAGGAGGCAGCACTAAATGCCACCCCAATGTGTACACTTTGGGGACATATTGTATATATATAAAAGAAGCTAAATGAATTTTAAGAAGTATAAGACAACTACATTTAGGCATATTATAATTAAATTTATTTAAGTACACCAAAGGAAAAAAAAATAAAAATCTTAGTAAGTTACCCAAGGGGGAAATATATATTCCCTCTAAGTATTTCTAAATGGACCAGTGGCTACCTTGTCACCAACAATAAAGATAGCCAGGAAAGAATGGTCTGGCAATGTTCGTGTACAAAAGGAAAAAAAAAAAAAAAAAAAAGCCCTAATTCATTAATTTATAGCAAACAAATATTTCAAGAATGTAAGTTTTTCAGATGAGGAAATACTGAGGTTCTCTAACATAATGTCATCAACAAAGAGCCACAGTTTAACCTCCTCTTCTCCCATTTAGATGGCCTTTACATCCTTTTGCCTGATTGCATTGGCTAGAACTTCTAGCACTATGTTGAATAGCAGTGGTGATAAGAGTTCATCATTGTCTGGTTCCAGATCTACGTGGAAAAGCTTTGAGTATACTCCTTTGAGTTACTCCTTTCAGTATAATATTAGCTGTGGGTTTGTCATAGTTGGCTTCAATCAGTTTAAGAAATGTGCCACTTGTGCTTATGTACTTAAGTGTTCTTGTTAGAAAAGGATACTGAATTTTATCAAATGCTTTTTTCTTTATCTTTTGAGAGCATCATACTGGTCTTTGTTTTTGCTTCTATTGATGCAGTGAATTTTATTTATGAATTTTCACATGTTAAACCAGCCTTGCACTCCTGGGATAAAGTTTCCTTGATCATGATGTATAATTTTTTTAATGTGTAGCTGTAATCCTTTGGCTAAAATTGTATTGAACATTTTTATATCTATATTCATTAGTAAAATAGGGCTGTAGTTCTCTTTTTAGTTGTGTCCTTTCCTGGTTTTGGTATTAGGGTGATGTTTGCTTCATAGAACGTGTTGGTGAGGGTTCCTTCCTTCTCAATGTTTGGAATAGTTTCTACAGTGTAAAAACTCTTCTTTGAAGTTTTGATAGAATTCTGATGTAAAGCCATCTGGTCCAGGGATTTTTTTTTTTTTTTTTTTTTTTTTGGTTGGAAAGTGTTTTATTATTTCTTTAATCTTAATGCTTGATATTGGTCTATTTAAGAGATCTATTTCTTTGTGGTTAAGTGTGGGAGATGGTGCGATTCCAGGTATTAGTCCATTTCCTCTACATTGTCAAATTTCTGGGCATAGAGTTTCTTGTAGTAGGCAGAGATAATCTCTTTCATCTCTGTGGTAATTTTTCCCTTTTCATTTCTAATTGTGGTTATTAGAGATTTTACTTTTATGTTTCTAGCTAATCTGGCCAAAGATTTATCAATTTTGTTTATCTTTTCAAAGATCCAACATTTTGTTACATTAATTTTCTGAATGATTCATTGTTTTCCATTTCATTTATTTCTGTTTAATTTTGGTTACTTATTTTCTTCTGATAGGTTTGGGATTAGATTCCTCTCCCTTACCCATTTCTTTAAGATGACTGATTAGGTTGTTGATGTGCTCTTTCTGTTTTTTCAGATGTAGGCATCTAATGAGTTAAATTTCTTTTAGGATTGTTTTTGCAGTGTCTCACAGGTTTGGGTGACTTGTAGCTTCATTAATGTAATGTTAAAGGAATATAATAATTTCCTCCTTTATCTCTTCCTTGACCCAACTATCACTCAGTATATGGCTGTTTAATTTCCATGCATGTCTTGGGGATAAAATGTTTGGTTGGAGTTGAATTCCACTTTTATTGCATTGTGGTCTGAGAAGATACAAAGTATAATTTCAAGTCTTTTAATTTTTTTTGAGGTTTGAAGAGGCCAAAAGGATTAGGGGTAAAGAGCAAGAAGAAAGAAAAAAAAAAAGGATAAGTAGAAAAGAAGTGGGTAAAATAAAAGAATTGTAGAGAAGAAGAGGACAAGCACAGAAAGAGAAAAAGAGAGTGGCAGGAGAAATGGTGGTATTTGGCATGTTATTTTGACCACACCTGCAATTCTGGACTTTGCAGATTCCAGCCTGTGTGGGTACCTTGAGGTCAGGAGCTCCTTATCAGCATTGGCAAAAAAAAAAAAGACTCTGCATCTGACAAATATAGAAAACAAAATCAGCAGTATGTCGCAGAAGGGCCTACCAATATCATCTTTCCAAAGGACAAAACTAGAAGGACTCCCTAGACCATGACCTTGTTGCCTCCTTAAGTCAGACAAGCTATAAGCTCACAGTAAGATTTTAGGGATAAATGCAAATAGATAAGTAAATATGTTAAATATAAGTTGTCTAATTTTCCCAATTTAGAAAAGAATAATATTGTGTGTCTGAATGAAAAATGCTATGAAATTCACATCTAAAGTATAAAGCTTTGTGAAAGTCTATATATATGGCTATACAAAAGTTAAAAGTAAAGGGGTGAAAAGTGAAGACATGCAAAACATCTAAATGAAAGCAGGTGTATTTATTTGAACACCAGACATAAACTGAGGTCCATATATATATAGAAGTTGAGGTCTGTAGTATCATTACAGATGAAAATGACCATTTTATAAGACTGTTTCAATTTCTTAGGAATGTAAAATAATTTTAGTTTGTATCTAAAAACATAGTTCCAAAATAAACCAAGAGAATTTAGTCAGAAATTAAGTGGAAAGTGACAAATCCACAACCATGGTAGTAGAATTTAATAATTATGTCTACATTATTGATTGAAATCCAACAAAATGGGTAAAATTCGATTAACAAATAAGACTCCACAAACACATTCAGAAGATCACATTCCATAACTATAGTGTGTAACTTCTTTTCAGAAACACATAGGCTATTTACAAAAGTTGCCTATATAATACTTGACCCTACTAAATGATTTCACACATTTAAAATGATTTTTATTGTGACAACTATGGGATGAAGCTAAAATTCAATTAGCAATCAATAATGAAATAAACATAGGTAGACTATTTCCATGTCTTTGAAATTAAATAAATATTCCAAAGAACAAATGTGTCAAAGAATAAATCATTATAAATATATAAAAAATTCTGAAGAAAATTATAATGCAAGTACTTCTATTTCAAACTATTAGAAAAGAGCTAAAACACTGCTTATTTAGGAAAAAAGTTGAAAACTAATAAACTAATCATCACTTTCGTAAGTTATAAAAAGAAAATCCAAAACGAATCCAGATGAAAGGAACATGAAAGTAATGTAGGTTAAAGCATAAATTAATGTTATTGAAATAAATACTATATAATTTCAACAAAGCTGAAGACTTCTTTGAAAAGATTATGAAATAGAGGAACTGTGATTAACACTGTGGATTAAGATAATAAAACAAGACATAAGTATCTGATCCCAGGAATGAAAAAATAAGGCCTAATCCCAGATGTTAGATACTTTAAAATTAATGTAAAAGTTTTATGAACAACTTTGGGCCAACACATTTGAAAATTTAGATCAAATGGGTGATGTCTGAGAAAAGATGCAGCTTAGAAGAAGCTGTAAAAGAAAAAAAGAAGCCTGAATTAGTAGTCAAATATTGTTCCAAAGAGCAAACTTCAGGCTTTATGGATTTTAATGTGCTATTATTATAGCAAAAGATAATAATGGCAAATCATAATAAATATGATAAACTACAAAATAAGACACTTAGAAAATATTTCACATGCTTACAGATGGTGTGATCAGATTGCCGTGAAGCTGCGGGGCCTTCGGCTGCAGAAAGCAGATGCTTACTGTCGAATTCACAACCACCTCACCAGAGCTTAAACATCTCCATTCTTTGCATCTTAATCCTCAATTCTTCTTCCCAGTCACAGTGTTAAAGAACTAAATGTAAGGCCATATGCATATTGGCACATTTGCCTTTCCTAAAACCTTTAGAACATAAAAAGATTTAAAAAAAAATACCGACCTGTCATACTTAACATTCAAGTCTGGCAATGTGTGGACATTTGGACTACAAAAGGAATTAAATCAGCAGATTAGAAGAAACCTTGGGTCTTTGTAATCTTTGAATTGTAAAACCACATGAGTGATCATGGTAATTCAATTTTATTTTTAGTATGTCTGCCTCCAACAAGTTTGATCATACAAAGAAAAGGCAGGATGAGTTCTTTGGAATTTAAATATATGTATAACATTCACCTTTCTATGGGTCTTGCTTTTTACATTACACAAAAATTTTCATATGCAGCCACGAGCTTTCAATTTCTTTTTCCTTACTTTGAACTGGAATATTACGCCTTAAATATTATTGCCTGATCTTGTTTGACAATGTCATGTTAGAATAATAAAAAATGACAAAAATAGTAATTATCATACTAATGGCTAATATTTACTAGGATCCTTAATATAATCCAGCACTGTCCTAAGCATTTTAATAATAGCTGATGTTTATTACTATATTTCAAACACTTTAGATTATAACGTGGATTATAGAAATTGAGTAACTTGTTCATGGTTATGAAGCTATTAAGTGGTAAGACGGGGATTCAAACCCAAGAAGTCATAATCTAGGACAGTGGGCCTCAACTCTGGTGGAGAGCTTATTAAAATACAGTTTGTGGGCAGTGCCTGTGGCTCACGGAGTAGGGCGCTGGCCCCATATACAGGGGGTGGCGGGTTCAAGCCTGGCTCTGGCCAAAAACTGCAAAAAAAAAAAAAGACCCCAAAACAAAACAAAAAACAAAACATAGTTTGCTGAGTCCACCCTGCGTAGGTTTGGAGTGGGGGCTAAGAATTGACATTTGCAACAGGTTTTTGCATGAAACTGATGCTGCTGATCTTGGGGCCACATTTAGAGAACCACCACTACAGGACCTGTCCTCTACAGCATTACGCTGTACTGCCTCTTTGCAGTATCTTATCTAAGCCTGTTGACAATTCTGAGACATGTATGATCATTATTCCTAGATGGGAAAACCAAGAATGACAAAGATTAAGTACATTACTCCAGGTCAGACAGTAAACAGAATTAGGATCTGAAACCATGTGTATTAGCCTCTGTCTGTGTATTTTTGGACTCTGTGTGTGAGTGTGTGTATTTAAAAAAAAAATGTAATGCAGAATTTAAATTCTAATTAAAATCCAACATTGTGGAATCCACCATTCTCTGTAGAACTGCACCCAATGGCTTCCTATAAGGTAGCTTAAAAATCACTGAAGAGCCTAAACTTTTAACTACATTTCCATCAGAAGTTAAAAATAATAAAGACCAATCTATGCATTCTTAAGAATCACCTAAAGAAAAATTGACCAAGAACTTCTGCCTTTATTTTTTTTAATTCTGGATATCTATTACTTCTTAAAATGTTCAACATATATTGGTGTATTACTTATTTTGACGAATCTATTATTAATGAAATGTTTTTTATTCAAAATTAATAAATGATTAACAGTAGTGGAGGAAAATTTGCTCTTTAAAATTCAATGCATTTTTTTTTTCTAGCTTAACAATTCAGATGAGTTTACTAAACTAAAACAATTCTCAAATTACTTCCAAAATTTACAGTGGGGAAAAGGAAATCATGAAATTATAGACTTTAGGGATCTTAGGAGTCTAAACTCTTGCATATTTCTTTCTTACTGAGCACTTGTACCTTTGTTCTTGTGTATACATATGTGTATTTTTGATATCCCAAAGGGACGTATTCAGAAAAAATAGTCTTTTGAATTGATCACTGCTGTTGCCTATTCTCAAATTCTTTAAAGTACCACATTATTTTCAGATCAAAGCCTTCTTTCAAATGGTCTTTTTGCTTAAGAGGCAGAAATAATAGTATTGTGGGAGAATTTTATAATTCAAGGGATTCCCCACTTGCACCAATGTGGCTACTATTTAAACTTCAGTAGGAGATGGAAAAGCTGTCTTAGAGTTTACAATGGCAATGTCTAGCTCGGTATTTCAAGATGTCAAAAAATCACTTTGGCATTAATAGCAAATAGTGTGCTTAAATTTAATCATATTCCTTTAGTTTCTCAAGAGCTTTCTTTTTAGTATAGTCAAAAAGTAGGCTATCTTCCCTTTACTGTTTGGGCATAAAATGTGCTATGCATTAAGCCCGGGGTTAGCTTGAGTCTGGAGCCATGTACGTGGCTGTCTACTTTGAGACATCTTTAGAAATAGCTTATTGTGGGGATAAGCAAACATTACACTGCGTTGGTACTCAAATTTGAGTGTCATGTAAGGTATTTATTAGAACATTTTTTAAAAACTAAAAAATATTTGTTAAGGTATTTTTCTTATGTGTGATCAGATCACAGCAACTTGATCACACTATCTTAGTTTTAGGAGGTTTTATTTGGTTTTGTGATTGACTCAAGACCTACAGGTTCAATATAAAACCATGTAATTCATGTGAAAGCCCTCAATTAGTTTCATAGTAGGGCTGAGTTATATTAACTAAAATGCATATGTTTTTCCATTCATGATTCCTAAATTTTAACACATTTTATAATATTGAACAGAATGAATATATATTATTCATTATCAC